>LYUA01002350.1:315587-328541 GCA_002093875.1 Calopteryx splendens | reverse complement strand
TTTCGCTCTATGTGGGCCGTGTTCGGAAAAGGACTATCGCTCTTACCTCTTGTGGAGGGAGGGGAGACGTCGCTCTCTTGCACGTGAGCCGGAAATATTTGAGCAAATATGGTTCCATAAATCTGCATGTTTCAACTGTGAAAAGAACGATGAAGCCAAATGCCAATATGACCAAAATTTGTTCCTATTTATCTGGAAGCATTCGCTCACTAAACGGTGATGGCGGATATTTTCTCGGGTTCGTACGCGAGTGCTCGAGTGATTGGGTCTTTTTTCAAGTTTCGAGATGGCCCAGGTCATATTTCTAAGTAAAGTCAAATAGGAAAAATTGATCTTGTGAAAAATTAATAAGTACGTCTATGCCCGAATTCAAAGCTACGATCGAAGTAATTCGAGGCTGTGACTTTCCGTTTGGTCAACGAGGTGAAATAAGGTGCATATACTATGCACTAGAGCATATTACTAGAACAGTGTAAAGTCGTCGGGATGAACAATCTTTAATAGGATTGCAGCAGGGTGGAACGTTGACATCAATTAGAATGACATAGTGATAGTCACTCACTAAAACCTTGAACAACTCCTCGTGATTAAGGCGAAATGGAGCATTTCAAATTTAACGTAGTTTTTATTGGAAACAAATACTTTGACGAACAGGAAAGATACAAATTAAGAGTTGAAAGTAAGAAACTTATGGAAATACCACTCTAAAGATTTACACGCTACTAAAGTAGCCTCAGACAAAAGCGTGGACCGGCGGATCTCGAATAAAACCGTCGTCTTTAAGTGAAGGTTATCTATTCCGAGAAACAACATCATATGCAACTTATATTGAATCCAGAATTTTTCCAACCTAGAAAGATTTAATTGAATTCTTTACTATAATGTAATAGCTCTTTGAGCCATTATGACGCGTGTAATACTTTAACTGATTGTGAGTGACAAAATATTAAAAATTTTGGAGAAACGATGGTCCAATATAAAACTAACTTTCTTTGCCTCTTCATGTATGTGCCGTGGAGTCAAACGTTAGTAAATGTTTTGGGGCAGAATACGAGGTTATACCTTGAAGCATTTGTTAATATCTCAAAACGTCGCTGGTTCCATACGAACAATTGTAATAAATCGCTAGTGATGCGAATGTTTCCGCGGTATGAGTGAGCTCTTGCTCTCTTCATGATTTTAAATCGTGCTTTGAATCTGAATTTGCGAAAAAGGTATACAAGTTCGATGCATGTAAAAGCTCTAAACCAACTGCATAGAAGGATGGAGGACCAAACGGAGGAAGGAAGTTAGATGTATTTTTTTCATCTTCATCGGAGTTTCCGGCGTTGTGGTATCATGGCAGGTTCCCAATTTTGTGATCCGAATAATATGTTCCTTATGCTGAGTGGTTCCTTTGAAGGGCTAATTTATTTTGAAGGCCATTGACTATGCGATCGTTTTCAGAATTCATCGAAGGCATTACCTCGATTGACGGAATGCATGTACCTACTAATATAAATAAATTTTCTACGCTAAACGCGTGCATAATTTAAAAATATGATGTTAAATGGGAAGTGAAAAAAGATTTTTATATTTTGTCTTTGAATAGACCAACGAAAATAATTTGAGAAAGTAAAAATATGAGTAAGGGACAAAATTATGGGCCAACTATTCAAAGTTCAAACCGTCTCTAAACCTAGCTAAAGCAATATTTATTCCTACCAAACGGAACACGGAAAACACCTAAAATGCATGCTGCTGGCTCTCTGCTTTAAAAGGTTAAATACCTCAGTGACGAGTGTAGTTTCACTTCTTGTGAATTCTTGTTTTACGTTAGCTACAACATGTTTGAGGAGATACAGCACTCCACACTCAACCATACAAAGGCTGAGTGTGGAGTGCTGTATCTCTTCTTCTTGTTGTGAGTGTAGAACATGAACGCTGAGTAGAGAAAACCCTCAATTAAAAATTCACTGAAGTGAATATTAAGTGATCCATTTTTTGTTAATGTGTCCAAGGATGATGTGAAATACATAAGTGCCTAGAAAAAAATATGATGGGCCTTCTTGCACGTAGAAAGACGAAAGAGCATGATGGCTCGTACATAAATCCATACGGGAACAAGTTATGCCACGCAAGTGATTTTGATGTCAAGAAAGATAACGCGCGAATTGAGTTGGATCTGAACACCAAGATTCTAGTTTGTTTATTCGAAATAAAATGACAACCAAAATCGCTTAAGGTTAACAGTGTCAAAATGAGTGAGTATCTTGCTTTTATCGAGCTACTTAGGAAAGCGTGGCCTTAAAAGAACGAGTGATGGCGTTTCAAAATTGGGTTGACTAAAAAGAGGAGAATAGGCTATAAAACGTCCTTGAAATTCATTTAATTCCCATATAACGAAACCATGACACACTGAAGGCATGGAAACAGGTAGGATCTATACTTGAACTGAACTGACATTGAACGGACAAAGATATAGGAGATGCGTACCATCTCTTAGGCATAAAACATGACGGGGAAAGGCCACCAGTTATCTTAACCAAATTCGTCCGCAGAGATAACAAATAAGAAATGTCGCATAGTAGGAGAGTGGGAAGAAATCATTCAACCCGACACTTTGGTATAGTAGAGAATGCACATGTTTATAGAGACAAAATCCTTAGTTGAGACAGGAGAAGACTATTAACCACTGCTCGGCAAGAGAAGGAAGCAAAAGGTTGCAATTTTTTGCGTAAAATAAATGGTTGAGATTTTTATGAGGAATAAATAAAAATAACCTAAAATACTTATCGTGTCTCTAAATCATGAGGATAGACTTTTATGATTCATTCCATTTTTTGTGTTGTGTACGACTAAGTCTTCAGCACCATCTTTGTCCCATCAATAGACTATAAAAATAGCCCTGAATCTTATCAGCAGTTTTTGGGAACCATTCTTCTGTCAAACTAATTTTTCACGTTTTAGTTTCATTCTCATATTATCCTGCAAAACGGTCAATTTTTTTATTATAGATTCCGAAATTTAAGGCTTAGAAAAGCACAAAAATCAAGTTCATTCGCATTATTATCTAAATGTATAACCACTCTCACGTTTATCCAAGTCGTACAGCAGAAATCAAACTTTTTCACATTATTATTCCTGTCACATGGCTTCCAGATGCCCACTTTTTCCCGTTTCTTGAACGGTTGACATTCAACTTCGTTTTCACTGGCAAGTATCACACCCAATACTGTGTTTTGTACGTAAGCATTGGTAGTATCTTCGTCTGTACTTCAGAACACTTTATTTCATGCTTAGCATAGCACTTTCCCTTTCTACTAGCAACTTTCAGGAGCAAAACACAACCAAAATAATGCCTAGCGCGATACAACAACAGAGGTAAGAATTATTTTGCATTAAATAATTTATTACATCTTACTTTTCTTTCAATATTGCTTGCACTTTTTATTGAAAATATTTAAAGCAAAACCTTATCAAATAACATCAAAACGGTTCTCGTTCCATTGAGGAACTAAAAATAGAAATTTTGTTCACAGAATGGGACTCATAAATTAAGCATGGAATATCTACAAAAAAGATGACGGCTCGCCTTCAAAACAATTCATAACAAAATTTAAATATTTTTTATCTCATATTCAACAATGATTATAATACCTTAGGGCAAAATATGATTGATGAAAAATTTCTGTAAAAATAAAATTTTGAAAAGTTTCTCTATTTGTTTAAAAACTACTTAAACATTTAAAAAAAATTAAGAAAATGCTATTTGAAGCAAAAATTTCCTAATAGCTGATTAAAGGTTTTGTAAGATTTAAAAATCTTTAAAAACCAAGGTATTGATGAAATAACTTGGAGGGAGGACGGTTTTATTGCTTTAACCAATTGACTTGGGGGAAGTGAACACTCAAAACAAATTATGCCAAAAGTTAAGGTTATAAGAATTTTCTTCCAGGAAAATTAACGGTATCTCGAAAATTACGGTGGAACGAATGAACAGTGAACGAATAAATTGAGAGCAGTCGTCCGTAATTTTCCACTTTATGACTTTTCTGCCAATCCGGTTAGACCGGTGGATATCGCTCCCCTTATTAATAGTTTCCGTTGGCCCTCGAGTCATATTCATTATAAGCATAAATATCACTTTTTCATAAAATGGGGTTAAGGAGCGATGAGACCACTGCCATCAAAACACATTAAAAAGTAATTCAACTTCTACCTTGGCTAAAATGTGGAACAGATTACACAGGGTTTACATTCTGCACAAAAATTTAAATGCTGACTGTGGTCAACGTTGACACCATCAAAGCATTCACGCACGCATCCGAGGAAATTTAGGGTTCTTTAACTGACCTAACCTCCGAAATGGAACACGCCAGGAAGTTATCTGTCCTCAACCTGCTTCTGTCCGTTTGCAGAGTTGTCACGTGGGATGACTGCAGACACTTCCTTTGGATGTGGAGCAGCATTGACTTTCTAAATGGAAGACTGTTAGGATTCTCTCTGGACCTAAGGTATACATTTCTGTGTCCTAAGATCTGTTTTTGGATCACATCATGTTTTCACAAAATCTCCAGGAATTCTATTTTGGCCTTAAGGGAGTTTTGGGCACGTATGTTTTAGGCTAGAGTTAGCCATCTGGCGGATAAATGATTCAGAAATGATCCACTATCAATCGAGTCGTAGGTGGACGAACAGAACTAAGAAACACAATTGACAGCGAAACTAATGAATTGGCAGAAAACTGAAGCGTAAGAGAATAACCTATAAGTAATATGAGGAATAAAATAAAATGGAAATAGGTAAAGCGCTATTTTGATGAAACCAGCAATAGTTTACTTGAATTACTTATTATTTTATATTATAACCAGTACAGACCCATTTCACTAAACTCAATATCCACTAAAATCCTAAAGAATAGAACTGTAAGCAGCGTTACTGCGGTCCTGGTTTGACTAATCTTTATGCTCAAACAACCTCAGCATGGCCTTAGGAATCTCAGTATGGCATAAGGGAAGAGCAAATGGAGTTTGTTGGACCTTTCATGCACCTAGATCCTACCCAAAAAGTCACAACGAGAGCGTGTGGCAGGGGATGTTAGTTTATCAGCCCTTAAAGTTTCCCCCCTCTGTGCGCTTGGATTCCTCGGAGTCGGTTTCCAGCGTCTGGCTTCCACCGTTTGTAAACGACTTCGAGGAAATAGGCGTGAAGGGGGTAATTTTGTCCCTGGCATAGAGATTAGCTTCTTCTAAACCATTTTATCTGCTTGCGGCTCGACACTGGCGTTCTATAACAAGGGTCACTCCCAACAACCCACTTGCGAGGAAACAATGAATGTGGAATTGTGATTGTGGCCTGTGGTCGTCACTGACATGGAATTTCTTTTCCTTGCAAAACAGCCAAAGGTAGTTGACTGCGTTTCTCTGCGTTATTGGTAAGCGTATTCGTTTATACGAGGGGATCCTTGGCTTGGGATACTTTACCCGTGAATCACCACATGGAAAGTGGTTGATTGTAATCTCTGGTAGCAAACAACTTTACGGCCTCTGGAGTTATCTTTTTCTCCCCCCATTTAATTTGTCGATGCTGTAGCAGTTAAACCTTCCATCTTGATACACAGAGATAGGATTTTCGGCTTAGTATGAATTTTATGTTATGTGCAACCTGCCAAGTTAATACCTATATGTTGGTAAGAATGAGCCAAAAAGAATAGAAATTGTATTTTATTGGAGAGCTTCTCTCAAAACCACATAAAAAACACGGATTACAATGGTGCATGGGCAATTTTTGGTGAACCTCAGGTTAGGATGAAATGGTTGCCACCTATATTTACAAGGAAAAAAATGAAAAAAAACAGAATTTTACTTATCTTCAAAGATAACGTGCATAAAATAACAAACAAAAAATAAAGTATGTATAAAGCCAATAATAAATGTATCAATAGGTAAATCTCTCGGACGGGAGAAAAACTTTCCCTGGTTACAGTTAATTTAGCAAAGAAGAGTATACATTCGGTGGTGACATAACTTAATTATCTTATTTATAATTCATAATATTATAGCTGGAGGCCTTAGTACCTCATTTCAAGCTTCCTCGGGTCAGTTGCGCCACTAAGCTGATTTGGATGAATAAATCGCTCGCGCTCCACAATCATGTTTAACCTCTATTCTTCTGGGATGAGCAAAATTTCTTCTGAATTCGCGAGTGGCAGTAAAATGGGAGAACACTGGTGAAAGGAACGGGTGTGATGGAGGGGGTGACCGAAGGGGACGCTTAGGGTGAGGATATTGCTTAGGTTAGCCTATTGCTCCGTCACTTTGTGGCCAATTGCTATGGCGCGACGTGCGTACCGCGGGACAGAAACGGAGGAATCAACGGGGACAATACGGGGGAGAGCACCATCGTCGATTAAACTCTGCTTAACGGCTGTAAGTATATGCTGAGTATACCCCCACTCAAAATTTCACCAACGTTCATTTTACCTCCGCACTTGTGCAAACGGATGTGGCAAATGTGCACACCGGTATCGAACCGATAGGCAATATTCACGTCACTCCAAGACGCAAAGGAGTGATCCGCCTGTCATGCCTATCGCAGTTGGATTTCAGGCGGAAAATTGCGCATACTTAACCATTTATATGTCCAGTCAACCTGTCGTCTGCCGCAAAGGAAATCCTCCTTGCAGCGGTTGGGGCCTGCAATTAAAAACGTCAACTGCCAGTGATAGTATAACTAGTTGCGGTATCACCAGGTACTTTCTTTGCATAAAATATCTTAATATATGCCATCGGAAAAGGTATTATCTAGAATAATTTAGTTACAAATAACTTATTTAATTCCTTGAAAAATTCATAATCTTTTCATTTTTTCTCTCAAGAATGCAATTAAGATGCAATTGCATATTTATTTTCGTCTAACTATTGAAAATAGTGGAAGTAATAGCGTGGGAATTTATTCTAATAATGAAATCCCTTCTATCCTCCATCTACATTTCCACTCATTCACATACATGAATCTATCTAAACTATCTTATGAATTTACATCCATCCTTCTTTCTCAGTACCTCCAGCCCTACGAAATTTAACTCGCAGACGTAATTCTCCCGTTTACAAAACTCTCCACCCTCACCATGTCGTTTTTCCGTCTTTCCCTGCCTCTTAGCCTCCCCCACCACCGCCAAAACCAACCCCTTCCCCTTTGCCTATCAAAACCGGACCTGGCCACCGTACACAGCCTTCCATCCCCACCACGCGGTCCCCCGGTTTTCCCAAAACGTCGGCCCCAGAAGCGCCCGTAGCCCGTAGCCCGGCCCCAGAACGCACCGAACGCACCCGCCGGGCAAAACACGAAGTCATTATCCTTTCCTCGGTCCACCTCGCAGAAAACGAAATCGCGCTCCTCAGCGATGGGCAGTCATTCTCCCCCCCTCCCCAACCCAAAGGCCAAACACCTCAGTATTATGACTGTCATTCTTAACATTTGCCAGAACCTCCACAGGGTCCCATTTTGGAACTTAGACAAAAAAAATACCTTTCCATCCACATAGACGGTCCACAGTGAATAGCGCAGTAGCCATCTTTCGCCCACCCTCCAAACACGAACCCACACTTCTCCCATCAAATCACTCAATAGAAATTTACATCAGCGTTCTATTGGACAAACTAACTGGCAAATGAAATCTCTCACAGTCCGAAACTCAAGCCCTCCAGAAATTGGCGTGAAACATTGAATCACAATGGTTGATGAAGGGACTTCTGTCATCATAATAGACAAATATGGTTACATTATTGGAGTGATGCGCCATTTAGCGAACACTTCCTCCTATACCACTCTCTCCCACGCAAATCCAAATCCGCACTATCAAAAAAGAAATCCATTCCTTTCTCTCTGCGCAAGGACCCAAAGAAGGTTTCTTTACCTTCTTCTCCGAAGACCCCACATTTCTTCCTGCTACCTAACATGCACAAACTAAGTAACACTGGGCGTCCAATTTTATCTCTCATCAATTCCTTTACCGAACGCACGTATTTCTTCATTTGTAGATTATCATCTTCAACCGACTGTCGCAATCCTTTCCCTCTTTCATCAAAGATCCATACCATTTCTTAGAAAAAATATAGGCTGTTACCATTCCCCTAAAGGCAAAACCTCACGACCAACATTGGTGTAAACTCCCTATATATCTCCATTCCAAGAGCCGAAGGTCTAAATTCATTAAAGTATTACCTCTCAAAAACGCAATGCACCACAATCTCCTTCCAGAGATATTTTGATCCGCTTAGCCGAAGGAACCGCCATCTGTACCCGCATGCCACCTGCATACTCAAATCTGTTCATGGGCCAATTGAAGCACATATTCATCCAATCAAAAAGTCTCCCACCCCTCATCTGGACTCGATTCACTGATGATAGTTTCCTTTTGTAGAAGTAAGAAGAACATTTGTGAGTTTTTTATGGCCTCACTGACCAGAAATTTTATCTTCTTTTATTTAATGTCTCATTTCCTCAGTATCATTCACCACCGTATCACACATCACATTCTTAGACATAGATATGCATCTGATACACAACACATTCATCCATATAAGCCCACCAATCCTGAAAAATATCTACACTTCAGAAGCTTCCACCCACCACACACCGAGCTGCCTTACTCCATCTCCACCCGAGGCCACTTCATCTGTAAGAACAACTATCCCCCAAAGAAATACCTTGAACAATTACACACGTCCCTCAGTATACGCGGGTACCCAAACAAGCAACTTGGGCAAAGAATTCTTTCCTCCGCCACTCACTACCACCCTCGCCGAAATAAGACTGAATCAGGATCTTTAAATTTCATCACTACCTACTTCCCCAACACGTATATGTATATCTAAAAGAGAAAAATGAAAATCACCAAATGATATAAAAATAATTAGTCAACAAATGCACAAAATTGCTATAATCTGCACTTCCCTCTCCCCCAAGAACCAGCAACAAACTGAAGGGGGGAATGACCAATGGTAGTTTCTATTTTTCGTGTTTTGTTTTTTTTATTATATTCCCATCTTTTGGAAAAAGAAAGACCTAAGACCTTGCAATTTACCTAAAAAATTTTGTAAGGAACGGACTTTAGATCCAGAGTGATCTTATTTTGTAAAGATAAAACTGTAGTTCAAACAATATTTCTATTTACTATGAGTCACTTCCGTCGCCCAGTGGCAATTCACCAAAAAGCAACTGAATATAAATGGCTGCGTAGAGAATAATGGTATGGTTTTTAAATAAAATAAAATGTAAATAACTGACCCGATATAGTAAGATAAACAGAAAATAGTTAATTATGCAATTTTAAATATTCTGAACTTATCAAAAACTATTTATCTTAATGTTTCATATGAATTATTCTTTGATCTTTGAATTACTTCTTCAATATATGGCGTCAAGTTAGAAACGCCTATGCTTAAAAAATTTTTAAATGTCATTTTTAACTCTTGAGCGGAGTTTTGAACTTTCTTAATTCTGAAGAATGCTCGCCCAAAAATGTGCCCAATGTGGAAATCATTTTCCTTGCAAAATTCTTAATATTGCTGTAATTTGCTTCTTGTAGAATAGAACATAATAAAATTTTAAATTTTCATTTTGAAATATTGATTTTAATGTGCCAAAATTTTGCAAATCTATTAACACTAATTGCATATTTGTATCACTATCATTAAATACAAGACCAAAGGAATTTAGAGACAAAATAAAGGATTTTTTCATATTCGTAAAAGTCATTAAATCTATTGTTTAGCTCATTTTTTTAGCAACGTAATTCCGTGTGGGTTAATTTCAAAAAAATAGTATCAGTATGGAAAATGTAACAAAAAGTTTTATTGGATCTGTGTTTCGAAAAATCTCAATTTCCCATGGAAATACTTAAGATCAGAAAATAGTTCGTGCACAATTTTTTCCTTTCTTTGTTGTTTTACATTTAAAGAATTGAGATCAGTTACATCAGCTAAAAATTCAAGCTTCCACAACTAAGCCTATCACAAATTTCAGATACGGGTTTCTTTTTTCCTTTCATAAACATGTAAATTCTGTTTCACAATTTCTGTTTTCCTTTCATAAACATGTCAACTTCGTTTCGGAGATAAAGTAAACGTTTTACTGCTTTTTCTCTTCGACTCAACCACGTACTTCGCTATGATACTGTAAATCATCAAGTTCAGATTCAATACCATTTAGGAAAGTTTAATATTGATAATGATTCAGTCAGTACCTTTTTCAGTAGGTATGTAATTTACTGTAGAAATGACAGTCGACATTACCAACTTGAAACCAAGAACTTTTCCACACACACACTCTTGATAAATGGCAGGTTTCTGGAAGTTTCTTCTTTCAAATAATTTGTTAATACGTTCAATCAATCCTACATTAACACCGACAATATGTTACGTACCATCTGAATTCACACAAGTAAGCGTTTCTCAATTCATTATAGCTCAACAATGGTTTCTAATTCACTTCCAAGTATATTTTCACCAGTTGTAGTGACTTTTAAACTCTTCAGTGTAGCTAATTATTCCGTTACATCGAAATATCATCAATCCCACGAATATAAATAAGCAACTAAGCAGTGTGACTCACATTTTCACTGTCATAAATTGCTAAAGAAAAATTAGTACATTTTTTCGCTTTTTTAAAGACGAAAGCACATGTCTAACTTTAATTCCTCTAATCATCTAGTAACTGTACTTGAAGATAAGCTCACACCAGCAAATGTTCCCACAGAGTAATTACGTATCTATTTAGCCATTGCCGGCACACGCTTTTTAATGAACTCCCTATCATTAAACGGTTTATCTCCTACGGCAATTATTTTAGAAACGCGGCAACTGACTTTGGCGGGTGATATATTTTCATTCTAAGGTATGCTTTTTAAAAAGGTTTTGTTGATTAACCATGCCCGCTATAGCTCTTTTAACAATTTTCACCCAATTCTCCTTGAATTCTATTGTGCTTCTAACTGTGCTTCGATAAATAATGTTCTTCAAATTGCACTCTTTGATTGCTGCCACGAATACTTCAAAAATAAGTCACAGACTTTACGCTTTACGGTGCACAAAGAAATAATTTATCGTCCCTTTTTCAATGATGACTCGACTATCACTATCCACTTTTCCCTTCTTTGGAATATTTATTTTAACTGCGGGTCTTTAAGCATATTTTATCAAACATAATTGAGAGCCTCTAGCTTTGGCGATATCCCAGTTTTCTAGAAAAGCATTATTGCTTGATGATACGATATTATATGCTAAGGGATGAGAATAAATAGAAATTCTTAAACTGTTCCACTCATATGGGATGCGAGAAAAAATTCTACTACACTCGCGGTTGATGGTGCATGATTAAACACTCTTGTAATTAGCATTCCATGAAACGATGCCCCTTGAACAATGTGACTCAGAACTTCTTTTTTTATGGAGAGAAATGGAGTGCTTCTTCTATGCATATGATCTTTTATTTCATTCCCAATATTGCGGTGAAAGTTACTATGCATTAAAACTCACACAAAAAATGAAGAACACCCCGTTGAAATTATTTTTGTTCGTGAACAACGTGACGAGCAATGCGAGAGCGACTCCGATTGAGATGTGGACCTAATTGGTTTCTTCCTTCTAAGTTTAAAATAAAAATAGACAGCAAGGAAGCACACGTAAGATGATGTCATAAGCGCTCTGCAGAGAGGTTAAAAATAAGGGCCAGAGATTGAGAGGCCGAAAATTGTACTGTGAAAGTAGAAAGAGTATCAAAAGTGCCTGAGTATAGCTCGACATTTAAATGTCTTCATGTGACATGGATACATCGTACTCTCCCAAGAGGGACACATTCAGGCATAAGAAAAAAGCATATTGCGAAAATGAACTTATTCGACGTATAAGTGAGTGATGACGTAATATCTGGAATAGCATTAAAATATTTTCATCAACGTATTAGCTTTAAAAGAGTATCTCGAATAAGCTTATCCAGAGGGATACCTATTTGTGCATCCAATGAGTCCGCGGGCCACATAAAAACATTTCGTGGGCTGGATCAGGTCCGCGGGCCGTAGATTTGAGCCCCTGATTTAGGTTTTAGCTTCGTAACAATAATTTTCCAGTAATTCTATTAATAAGTTGGAGAAATACGATAATGTTAAATTTTATATTGAGTTGTTATTTAAATTTGATGAATAAGAATACATATTTTATTTTCAATCACGTTAAAGAAATAAAATTAAGCGAAGTAAATTGGTTTCAGTGAAACATTTTAAGATACTCTCCCGTGGAGAGTGAACCGAGCAAAAGAATTGTCGGCTTATCTGTCATTCAACTAATTTTCTTCCAGATGAAAAATTATCTTTGAGGTGGTAGTGACGATGGAAAATCTAGCCTGTGGGACACCCTGCATTTGGGAGAGGATTTGGTTTAAATATTTCCATGGTCGTAATTATGAATTTCTGAAAAACGCATACTAAGTCTGTAATGCGGATATAATTGAAATTTTTACTGTAAATAAGTGGTTAAACAATTTTCCAAACGCCGTCGAGTAATAATTCACAACAATGCCTTGATCATCTCGTGGTATTACACCGTAAAACGTTTCCACCGATGGGTGGATTATAAATTAAAATGAACGCAATCTTCTCGATGGTTAAGATTTGTTACGTCACGGAGTCTGCCGGGTAACTGTTCTAATTTCCGGACGGAGTCACGGGGAACTAAAGAATAAAAAAATGAGGGTGGGCTTGCCACAGGAACAAGGCTCAACGCATGATCGCATGATTTCATTAATCGACGTCCTCCAACACTGCATACCGGATCGTACCCTCTAATTTATATTTTTTCCCGTGTGCACTGCGGTGATCACTTACTATCGCAAAATTGGCGGAAGGGATTGAATTAAAAGCAGACCCGGTAGGTAGGTGGTGGGTCGGGGAGTGTAGGTGGGGGGGGGGGGGGG
>LYUA01002350.1:262830-278466 GCA_002093875.1 Calopteryx splendens | reverse complement strand
CCGCGACCCTTGAGTTAGCAGGCGAGCACATGCCCACCAAGCTAACCCGGCCGGCATTGGCATTGGCCAATTGAATTGTGCCCTCTATTGCTCCATTTATATTATTTACTACCTTGAAGGTCTTGATAGCTCTTCAAACAACATCTCTCTTTACTTGGCTTGTATATCCGTTCCTTGGCCTTCCCCATGGGGTTCTAACTTCTACTTGCGCTTCTATTACATTCCTAACAGAAATGTAATGCAAACATATCTATATAGCCCATAATTATGAATGTAAAGGCTTGGAAACAATGCTACAAAATCTTAGTTTCATTATTATTAAAAAACAATCTCTGCTGTTTGAAACAATGCACTATGGATAAAAAAAGTCCAGGAAGATACTGAAATTATTGTGAATATTTTAGATTAAAAAGATTTACCAAAAACGTAAACCAAGTGGACTCCATGATTTTCAACCATGCCAAAGAAAAAGGTGGCCAAAAAGGGTCTTGCATTTAAAAACTTAGCGGAGTATACGAAAATAACTTCTTTTAAATCACTGTGATTAATTATTGGGAGGATATGTAATGACGGGGATTGAAAAATTTAAATTCCCTTTTAGCAACAAATATAGGCTCTGTAAGGCAAGATGATGCGGAAAATCCACATACTTGCAACATGTTGTGCCCCTTTACATTTTATGCAGGGTGTAGAGCGGTAGAATAGTTCTCCTAATCAAAGGAAAACTGTGTATCGAATAATGCACAGAGAGAAAATATTGATTTTAAGACTGCATTCGAAAAAATGATAAACACGATGGAATATTATATAAATCAAAAAAATATCCTTTTGAAGAATTTTATTTAGATTTGTTACATTTACGGAAAATGCATGGAAATATGTGACATCAATTAAAAAATTATGAAATAAATCATGACACACATTTTTTAAACCAGTAGGAAGACAGCTTAATGCGAGATCAATTTGTTCTAAGGGAAGTGTTTACATAACTTTCTTTTGAATTCCCGCTTTAACTATCTTTCCTTTTAGAGCTTCTTTGTTTTTGACTACTCGGTGGCCACCAGAGGGCCTCTTCACAAACCTGAATCCCAGGTATAGAGGAATCGAGTGATACGCGTCCTGGCAGTTTAAGACAGGAACCTATTTAAAGAGGTCGCTAAACGATTAGCTCACTTGAATTGGCCCAATACGCCTGTGGCACGTCCCGCCAACACAAGGTAAGTCTGACATTTCCCAATTTACCTACAAAACATTTCCGCGCCCTTCAATTTTCTCTCATTGCCTCGAGCGCCGTACAAAATCTACCCTGACATTATCGACTTTCGTAGTTTCATTCACGTGTGGTGTTCGTAGTACCCAAAAATAGGTTTTTTAAATAACCACTTAAGAAGCCTTCGAGGACTTCCAGAGTCGTGAAGTAAGGCATTGCTGGGAAACCGCTCAATTTTTTCACTGACTTCGTGACGGATAATTAACTGTATTTCTAAGCACCGCTTTCTTTCTAACCACACGGCTTACTTTTTATTTTCTAAGAAGTAGGGAAGATATACCTGTGAAACTTTGATGAATTTACGGTAACCTATTGTGAAAGGAGACATTTAATAGAAAAGAGTGAAAAATATCTTAGAATAAAACATTTTCTATCCAATGTGCCAAAACAATGGATTAAGATAAATCTTGCTAGGAAATGGGCAACATTGTGTAAGGGAATCCTTGACGCCGAGTTAGAGAAGATAAATACCTTTTATCAAAATATGCAGGAACACGAATTTTATTATTTTATATTTGCATTCTATAACAAAATAATAATCGAATATGAATAAATATTTGCCTTAATTATATTGCTGTAATGTGAAATGAAATTAGAATGTATAACTTTAAGATAGCCATCTAGTTATTGGCGAAATTAGATTACTGCTCAGTTAAAAACTGTTTGGATGCCCAATCCGGAAATGTTCATCCAATCTCCATTCCATTAGTTTCATCGGGAAATAAGCTCTAATTTATTTTATGCTCACTTTAATGCATAAAAGATAAAATGAGTTAAGACATTGGAGAATATACTCCCTTGATGTAACCTCTTCGTATTAAGGATCAATTAAATTAACAGCATTAACTTAACATGTGGATTTCGCACGTCTATGCACCCAGTTGAGAGAACATCGGATGGGCTTGAATGAAGCTGTTCAATACATCAGTTTCTTATATAGCTACAATTTTGATAGATTCTTGTCTTAAATAAACACAAATAAATCTGATTATTTCTCGAATTTCTTTAAGAGAAAAACAATGATTCTCTCAAAAGGCGACAGTGTGACATTGAAATTAAAATAATACGAAATTATATAATGTTTTCTACCGTTCTTAAGCTTCAACCGTTCCTAAAATTTCATTCATATTGTTTATGAAGTTTTGGAGATATTACCAAAACTTGGGTTCTAAGTAGCAAACAAGCAATCCTCGCCGAGCAGGATTCCTTAGCTTATTTCTTGCTATCTTCAAGCCGTCAAAAACTGGCACCATTTGCAATTTTCTTCCTCCCTCCTTCCCACACAAAGAGATATTCGCCTTCCCCTAACACTTTTCGGGGATATAATACTCTCTCTTCCATATTTTCCCGATTATTCTTCGAAAAACACGACTAAGCTACTTTAATCCCCTGCCATCTAACGCTTGTTCATTATTTTTCCTATCTGTGCAGCACAATTATTCAATACCTCTTCTTATTTATTCGTATTTAAAATTCATCCAATCTAAACACCTTGTTTTAACCAAAACACAACCTGAACCTCGGAAGTACTAATTTTACGTTCAACGTTGACATGTCATTACGTCGCTACTTAGATTACCGGTCATATCTCTCCTTTTTGAAAACTCTCCTTTTGCAGGCACAATTTTTCCATCAAACACGATAATGGTACTGAAAATTTATTTTTCCTTCTCCCAAAATATTTTACAGGCCACATTGGTTTTTAAAAAAAATAGTGAAATGCGGAATTATTTTTAAATGGTTATTCTCACCCAAGATTGGACAAATTTTATCTCCATCAGAAGTACTGATTTAAGCTTAGAGGCTTCTTTTTTAAGTTATTTAAACTCATGAGAAGGGTACGGAATTTTCCTCATTGCAAAGCTAAAGGCTTGTAAATACTAATTATCAATAGTCTATCTGACTGCTTTTTATGTCAGCCATGTCAACTTATAGGCTTAGACCACGCCTTGTTTAAGGTACTTTAATCGAGTTATAAAGTTAAAATTTGGTATGGTAGGTGGATATTAGTTAAAAAGAACATATAAAATAGAATAATTAAGTGTAATTGATTAATTTTTAAGGGAGTCAAATACTTCGGATTTTTTACATGTTATCTCTCCGAAAGAAAACCATGGAATTTGGTCCTGAGGTTTCTTTCTTCGCTTTCTTCTTAAATAAATTGCGTTAACGATACCGGTTCGAGATGTTCACCATTCCAGAGCTAAAGGTTTATAAAAAACACACAAGGGTGGGGAACATTCTTGATGCCTTTCTCGTCGGACCATATGATATTTTCATAGAAGGTGAGGTGATTCTAGGTATAAGTGACCACTCAGCGGTAGGTATTGAGGCACAATGGAATTCTCTGAAATTTTTGGGTACCGAAATATGAGGTACCGTATGGAGATAAAATATAGGAGATAGAGAGATGGCTTTAGTAGGTTCTTGATTGAGGAAAATTAAGAACAGGACTAGCAGAATGGGGAGTGTAAACTAAGTCCGGGATGAACTCAAAAATATTTTTAACCAAGGATTCGTAAATTTTTGTACCAAAAATGACCCAAACATGTAATAGCGACCCTGAATACTACAAAAGCGTAATAAAAACACTAAAGAAGAAAGAAAAGCCAACACGCACATAGATAAAACTTGGTAATAACTCTCTAATCCAATTTAAGTATTTGTAAAGGAAGCAAATAGAAAAGTCATTAGTGAGAGAAAAATATTTACTGAACATGCTCACTAAATGTGATACCAATAAATTTTACATATATTTAAGGAGGCGCAAAAAAGACAAATGATGGTTGAAGTTATTCAGACCGATGAATCATATATTATAATGGGTGATAAAGGAAAAGTAAATGGACTGAGCAAGTGGTATGATAGTATTTTTAGTAAATATTGTAATGGAAACCCATTAGTCAGTCATCTTTGCAGTGTAGAGAACTTAGATGCAGAAGAAACGAGGGAATTCAATACCACTGTGACCTCGAATAAGACTGTTGATCCCAAATATTTATGAGCTGGTGAACGTGATATCTTAGACAAAGTTAAGAAGTTAAAGAATAATAAATCGGGTGGCCTTGATAACATCATCTTTGGTGACACACTCAAATTTGGGTCAGTGGACATTATACCGTATCTCTAAACCATCTTTAGCGTAACCAGCTGGTCCGAAGTCTCAAGTAAGGTGTTTCGCCGCCCTTTGAGGGGCAAGCTTACATCCCAATTGTCATAGTTAAATCCATATGAGTGATTAACCTTAAATAACATGAAATACCCGATGGTTGGAAGAAGACCCATATCAAATATTTTTAAGGGTGCTAATAAATCCATGGCTATGAACTACCAACCCTTTAGCATAGCTTCTCTAACCTGAATATTACTAGAGATAATGGTCGCCAAATGTTTCTGCGAATAGGTATTGGGAGGATAACCAATGGTTATTTAAAACCAAAATGTTTTTCGCATAGGGTACTCCTGCGAATCCCAGCTACTTGGACTATGCTAGAAATTATCCGACTGGCTATACAAATATTTAGGGGTACTTCTAAGCAAAGATTTAGGATTACACACAGGTTACATTGTTGGCAGGGCTTTTAATTGCTTCACTGGCTCATGCGTAACCTCAAAGGAAGTAGTAGGTCTACAAAAGAACTGTCTTATAAAACCACTGTAAGGCCTATTGTCGAATGTGGCACCACTGTATGGGACCCTTAAAAGAGGGCTGATTCAAAAATAGAGAAGGTAAAAAGAAAGGCATCTAGGTATGTGTTAGGTCGGCATGGGGAAACGAATAGCATATCAGGGCTATTTAAAGTATTGGGACGGGGATTCACTCGAGAGGAGAAGGAAACTTTACAGGCACAGCACTGTGTTCAGGATTTGCCAAGGAGACATGCTGGAAGGACTTAAACGAAGGAGTGAGCAAATCGAGCCATTGAGGCAGACATAATACACAGACCGCAAAGGAAATTTTGTGACGAAGTTTTAATATTTGAATTGGGGAGTCAAAGAGTCCAGTTGTCCGATGCCCGATGAAATTTTTGAGCCCATACCCTAAACCCTAAATTCATTTATTAGAAAATGTAAAACATGTTTAAGATAAAAAAATATTTTTTCCAAGTATTCGATGTTCCCATTTTATGAAAATATTAAGTATATCATTTACGACACCCTAAGTGGACCTATTAATATATGAATGCATATTGTATATTATACATTTCATGTGTGCCTTCCTTATATGTATTACAAGCTTATATTAATTAACACCTTGTAATTTCCACCCGGATTATCGCCAAATTACAATGTAGATTAGTAAATAAAAATAAAATAAATAATAACTATCCACTCTATGCATTGGATGGTTTAAGAACTTGGGCTGGGATTGGTGCGCTGTCATGGGGGAAGAAAAACGGAATAAGGGAATGTTACACCAACCACCAACACATGAGTGAGGAATCCAAGGGAATATAAACATTTGCAAAATACAACTCGATGAAAAAAATGAAACTATTGATAAAAAATATGATAGAGGAAATAGATGAAGATTATTGAGTCTATTTGTCTTCCAGCTTGAGTGAATATTTCTAAATTTTACAGATAGTCATCATGCATCCACTTTGGTGTTCACCTTGGATTACTACTTTCGCGTTGATCACAATTTTGGCTTTTTCTGCAGAAGGTAAGTTTGAATTACGCGTATTCACAGCACTTTAGTCATATTGATATTAGCTATGCATTCAATTTATAACTGTTAAAAACCTCATGGAATGAATAAAATCCTCCATAAAATTATATTGTTTCAGTATTATTGAAAGTGGCATTTCTTTAGGTTATATGTCTACATCTACTTCCACGGGCTACTTTGAAAGCCACTAGAATGGCCTGTGTTAGGGTATTTAGGACAATAATATTTCATAGTAACCTATCCATATGGAATGATGTAAGATCAACTAATCTTTATTTTTTGCGTCTGCTGTTCTCCTATTCTTGGTGATATTGTGATCTAAAATGGTTCGAGGAAGGAATAAATTCTTAAACCTATCAGTGACGACTCTCATTTCCCTCATTTTGTTTGTGTAGTCCGACCCTCCAATATCGTTCGGCGTAGAAAAAATTTTCTTTTTTTCTGAAGCAAATTCAAGTAAGCATCAAAAAAGCCGAAGCTTTACTAGCGCGTTTTTTATCTCTAGCCTCCCAACCTAAGCTTACCAATAACCTCTCATTTTTGTCGTAGCAGTTTTTTAAAATCTCCCAGATTCTCTCTGCACTCATTCCAATTCCTTTATCAACTCCTTCTCAGATGGGTCCAAAATACTTGCCACGTACTCCAAATGTGATCTAACCAACACATGATAACATCTCTCCTTAACACTCTAGTTGCACCTTCCAACTACTTGACTTATAAATCCAAGTTTTTTCAGCGTGTACCCACGTATGCCTCATATGTGTAGGCTTCATGATAGGGACTTGGTTTAAAGTGACTCCCAGGTACTTGCTCCAACCTTCTTTACCCGATTCTGTCTATAATGTTCCTAGAGACAAGTTTACCGTGTCTTTTATTCCAATGGCTCCCAGTTCCAACTCCCATTCCTTACGCCAAAAAGAAATGATGTCTTAAAATCGCATGAGAGTTGGTCTTATCAATAGCGTCGTGCTTTCTGATACGCAAATATAATTTCATATTTTAATTTGGTAGATGGACGCAAAGTAGGTCTTCTTTTTTTGAAATTCGAACTTCAGAAATCAGGTCTTACTAACAGGAAAACGGAAAAGCCTTTACCGACACATCGGTGAATTAAGTCATCAGTAATTCCCCGAGTGCCCTCTCCGGCTTCATCCTTAGATTTGGCAAGAAATAGTTCTTCTAATTAGGGTCCTACCAACTTTTAGTGCCGTGATAATGTGCTGAATTGATATTTATGAAGTAGGTGACTTTAATAAAACAATTGTAAATCCATTTTTTCTCACCCATAACTTGTATATTACGGCAAAATGTTGATCTAAATAAATGTCATACTTATTTTCTGTACTATCAAAGTTAATATTATAACAGTTAACGGCCAAAATATATTATAAAGAGGAGAAGTATTAATCATGCAGAACTGTGCACATCATTTTATTACACTTAATCTTTTCGTTAAAACTAAATCACTTTTGTTGACTCAATAACTGAAAGATTGACCACTATATTCAGGACTCTTAACCTGTTTCGAAGACCTCGAGCGTGCAACAGACCCTGATGATAAATTAGAGTATCCATTTCCTTCAGATGTAAACCCATTGTGCCCAAGTGACATTGGAACTTCTTTCATGCTGTATACTAAACAAAACAGGATGGGGGTGAGTACAGCCAACGGAGGATTGTTTTGGTTCCGATGAATATATTTAAATATTGGAATGAATTTGATAATGTTCATTTAGATAAAATTGTACATATCAATATATTGCAGGAATCCATCACCGTAGAATCTGATAACTTAAATACACGTTTGTTCAAAAGGGTTAAGGGTATCAAAATAATAATCCATGGCTGGTTACAGAGTCCAAATTCCAAGCTGATTGGTGTAAGTACATGAGATGGTACTTTTTTCAGTCTTCTATTGAATCATTACAAGCAGATACGAGATTCTAAAGTCTAACTATTAAATAAACTTTCAGGAATTGAAGGAATCGCTGATGGATAAACTGAACTTCAACGTGATTACAGTGGATTGGAGAAATGGATCCAGAGCTGTACTTGGCTACAATATAACAGCAAGAAACACTTGGGTAGTAGGATTAGAAGTGGCAAAATTTATTAAAGTACTGACGGTAAGTTATACTTACATAATTATACGTACGTACTTGATTATGCCGGTGATAAAATGCTTTGCTATTTAACTATTTTGAAAATAACGTAATGAAACGACTGAATGGGATGGAAATAGGATAAAAATTTTCCACTTTTTAGTAAAATTAGTAACTGTAAAAGGATTCATACATATTCTGTTATTTGGAGTGAGCTTTAAATTAATATTTTGGATTAAAAAATTCTCCTAAAATAAAAAAAAATAATTATAATTTTATTAATTTTAGAAGTTTTTCCTTTGCTTAGTTAACCTTAAAATTAATTTTTGAAGATAAAACCAAATTTATATCTAACATTTTTATATTACCATTGAAAAATAAGTACAACAATTAAATTCCTGAAATTATTTAAACCAATAACAGAAATCAATGAACGACTCGTAATAGTTTACTTGCAATAAACAATATTACTAGAAAGAGAATATTTTATGAAGGGAATTAAGATTGAAATTATTAATAAGGCAAGAAATACTGATAGAGATTTGCAATATCAATCAATCTTTATGAGAGAAATACTATGCATGGAGTATAGGAAAGCGAATTCACCGATTCATTACGTTTCTTCATGTAACATATACCGTACCTCATTGGCTTGCTTGGCAATTGACTGCTCATAAATTTAAGCATGCAATATAATATTTTAGCAACAAAAAATATTTGCCAACAAAAGGAAATATTTTAATTTATTTTAGGTTATTTGACGTATATCTGAGAACTTAGGTGTTATTATTGTTTTAATTCCTTGGAATGCCGAATATGGAAGCTGGGAGAATACATATGTAAATATGCGATATTTTCTCGCATATTTATGAATACATATATGCGAGAAAATGAGTACTAACAATTTTGCACGCGAAGTTAAAAAAAACGAAATAGAAAATGAGATAAGGATCTAACTTTAAAAAATTTCTTTGGTGTGATTAGTATTATCTATCGTTTGTAAGCAATGAACCACTTCAGTCCTAGTGAAATAGTGCCTTCACATCCTGACATATTTCGTAGGATGATGTGGCATGCAGCTATTTGTGATCACATAGGATCATAAGAGACTTTGTACAAATATGAAAGGATCAATGGACTAATTTGAGTATAGAGTGCATGAATATATATATACTTTGTTAAAAAAAATATTAGATTGAAGAAAGAAAACAATATTATGAGAAATGACGAATGCAAACTGGATAGACATGAAACATGGTCGAAAATAACACTGTCCTTCAATGTGATAATTTAGATACAATCGCAATCTTGGGAAAAAATCAATAATCTTTAGAAATATGTTTAATTCCCTGTTGCATTCAAAATTATTTGAATTCCCTGCCATAATTCTTGTGGAAATTAATTATATATGACTATAATATAGTACATAGTTATAATTATTCTAATGAAGAGTGCGAAACTATCCAAATGCTAGAAAGAAAGGAAAAGGCAGTTATGTAGCTGGTAATATCATTTGCATTTGTTTTCGTATCTTATATAATAATGCAATCATAGACTCATTGAACTCGCAATCACAGAACTTTCTAAATAATTAAAAATTCCCTTCAAATTTCCCTTTCAAACAACTCATTGACTTTTCATCCTGGGTGCTACACGTGATCGTTTTCCATTTTAACATATAACATATACGTGAACTGTGAACAAGAATATTTTCTTATATTCTTTGAAAATCCCTAAAAAAAACTAATTGCCAAGTCAAAATGCCAACCTGCTCACATGGTGTTTGTTATGAAACAGACAGGTTAAGTAGGCATAAAAAAATGGAGATTGGAAAGAGATCACAAAAAAGCATTTAGAAGACTGCCCTCCACTACACCAGATTTTTCATTTCCTAATCATGTAGTAGTCCCTGTAGGCAGGGACTACTACGTAATCCGCTGAACTACTGCCATGGAGCACCTAAAAATGGGTGGTGGTTAGGGCAATACTCTCTTTTATGGAAGCTTTTGAAACTTCGATCGTAAATTAATTCTTGCATCAACACTGGCGGCCTCTATCACGTCTATCACGCCTTACCATATATTTTAGTGAAGAAGGGTGTCACTTCTTATCTGAACCTCAAAAGCTTCTTAGTATGAAATGATCCGATGCGTTTTCATTCAGGGTCCTCAAGGACATAGCAGTGAATAAACATTCTGTCAACCACAATAGCAAATTATCAGGAAAAAATAAATGAAGCCTATCTTCTCCTCTCATGGAGAACAGTATAATTGAACATGAAATAATTATAATTGAATAATTACAATTATTGAAATATATTTTTGAATATGTGAAATAATTATAATATAAGAATAATTGAACAGAAAATATCGGCTGCAAAAATGAACCACATTTCGTGAAAAGGATGAATTACGTACGGTTTTACTGATTAACATATATACAAGATATAATGCCCATGGTGTTGCATCTTCTATTTAAGAGATTGTATGTTTTAATATCCTGAATAGACTCCAATATAGGTATTCGCCCTTTTTGGTGTCCCTTGTATCAATAGAAAATAAATCAAATTTCGGCTATTTTAAAGCGAAACGAAATCTGAGTGGCACGTCATGAATATCATTGTGCTAAACTAAGTGAATCATTATGAAGGAATTCTACTAATGCTTGATACCATAGTTTTGTTTTGTGTAGAGTTTCTTAAAGCAATAAACAAATATAGATATTAAAAAAAGGAACACATATAATACTTCGAGTAAAAAATTACAGTTGCATAAATATGCGCATTAATTTGATAGTGACCTTTATAATAGCTAAGTACTATTTATTTTCTAACCCATTGATAAAGGCAGGGGGAGAGGAGAATTCTATCGTGCTTTGCCTGTTAATTTCTCACATATAGTTATACATACCATTACCATCTAGGGAATTTGAAAACCGATAAAAATGGTCTAAAATTAATTTAGAATTCAACTATCGATTAAAAATACTACACAATGAATTAACAGTAGATACCATGGCTTAATAGATGTAACAGAGCGCTAGGAAGGCACAACTAACGGCATGTTCACTGACCGAGTCAACTCAATTGTGTCAAACCAGACTTTGTACAAGTCAACTGAGTGAATTTTGTCTAATGTGTTTTTTTGTTTTCCAGGGTGAACGTAAAAATAAGGCTGCAAGAGTACATATCATTGGGTTCAGTCTTGGTGCACACGTTGCGGGGTTTGCTGGTGAGCGAATTCCAGGGCTTGGAAGAATTACAGGTACTTGCCCATTTCAAAGTATTTAAGAAATACATTTATCTCTACTTTTGAACAAAATACAATCATGCTAAAAGGAATTAATGCATTAATCAGAATAATAGATGCGAAATGACCTCTGCAGTTGTTGCACCTTAAACGCAAATCTACCTAATCAGAATAAATTGCTAATGCCATAATTAAGAGAACCACTAAGGTTGTTCAGGTATGATCCATTTAATGTTCGAATTATAGATATAATATTTTGAAGTGAACCTAATAATTTTGATAGCCTAAACAGAGCTAATTACAGCCGACCAAATTGTAGCTTTAACCTCCGAAATGTAAAATCACTGATGAAGGATGTCATGTGTACATTATATTTCTTAAAATTTTGAAATTTTTTTATTAGATTAAGAATTCAATAGAGCAATTTCTATCTTTAAAGGCTTAACAGAGATCATTGTTACCTTTTAATCATCTAGGTCTGGATCCAGGAAGGCCTGAGTTCGAGGGAAAGAGTGAAAACCAACGCTTGGATAGAAATGACGCCAATTTCGTCGATGTCATCCACACGGATAACACAGAAAAAAGTAAGATTGTAACTGATGCTGTGTTTGTTCCATTTTCATCCCATGTACTCGGTAAACCAATGCCCACCCCAGATATTAGAATGAAAATGTTGAAACCTGCGAAAGCACATGATATGGCCCTAATTGAAGTGGAGGAATTCTCGAAGCATTAGGAATGAAGAATGTGTTACAGGTTAGCCCAACAGATACTTAATTACATTTTAAATTTTGGAGCACACTAAGATCCCCACGAGCCTCCATTACCAAGACAACACATTTCGCTAAAATGGCACATATTTCTGCTAAATTTCCACTTCTCCGCGTGTCTTATATTCTAAACTAGTGTGACTAACCACGTCCCGAATCGGAAGCACTTGGGGAGGAACAAAAGATTTCAATTGCATTTCTTAAAATATATGATCTCCATTTAATGAAGGTTAATTTAACATATCAGCGATCGCCGAAGCTAAGCGCGTGAAACAATCTTCTAATTTGGAGAATGAGTTGATGAGATTGGATTAACAGGGTGAAGTAATAATCAACGTCATGAAAAATTTTCAATTCAATATATTGTATCCCTACTAAGAATAGTACGAGTAATACTTCAAGTGCAGCTTGCATACGCCGAACGACAACGGGAAATACGGACTTCCTAGCAAAATAAATGTCACTGGAAAGTTCCTGCTTTAACATTAATCCCGTTCAGTATTCATTACTACGTTGTAGAGTATTAAATTATTCGAAATCCGCTTTTCTTTTCTGTTCTTTCATTACCTTAGAAAAAATGTAGAAAACGAATTCTAAACAAAAATTCTAAACTTGGCTCTTGGAACTTAATTGGACTGTTATTATTTAAAAAAATAGAATCCTATTTATAGCAAACCTATGCATAATTTCATAATACAAAAGCAAAGGTATTTCGAAATTTTAATGTAAACCTTCAGCCACTCTCCAACTCTCTCACAACTTCTGAAACATATCCATCCACCCAGAATGTAGTGAACCCCTTCTTTATCGAAGTAGTTTTAAGCTCTGGACAACCTCACAAGAGAGAGAGAGAGGGAGGGGGAACTTAAATTCGCGTATGTTCTTTGCATTACTTTTGCCCATAATACTATTTTGTCTCCCCTTTGGATTACAATGCCTAATCAAGGACGACTGAAATAAAACTTCAAACCTCCTGATTCAAAATAGTAAAATTAAAATTAAACCGAAAAGTATCCGTAATACTGACATAACTCGTCGTTAACTGAAGAATGTGGATCAAATACCTCAAAAGTGCCTCACTACTGCTCCCTGTAGATAGTAATAACCTGTCCGGATTTTGTAAAGTAAAAATTTCCAATTCAACTGAATCGCCATTTTTCCCAATTTTCAAAGGTTCAATGGAAATTACACCTTTGCGCAACTATTTAAATGATAACAGCTCAAACAGGAATCTATTATAAAGCATTAATTATATATTAAAACTTAGTTAAATATAAGCGTATTACCATTGAGGTAAATAACAAAGAGTAAGTCAGGTTCGTATCCTACTTTAAGAGTTCCTATTAAATTAAATGGACAATTTCCATGTCAATCGGGGTGACCTACTTTAGTAGAGTCTATAGCAATGAAGTGTTAATGGAGTAAACCAGTTTTTATGGTTCAACAACAGATGTCACGTAGTCATGATGATAAATTTTTTAATCTACCAGGGAGAAAGCAACCCGTTCAATTCCAGGTGATTTCATTTTTTTAAGAGAACATATTTCATAAACCACTTTGTTTTCAATAATTTTTTTGCATGGTTGAAAAAAATTGGCCGAAAGCTATTCATTTCAGATTTGGTTCCTGATTTGTGGCTTGGAAGGCTTAAGCACATTTTTAACTAATTGAGCTCATAGAGCTCGAGATCGATCACCGAGTGTAGCTCATGGGAGAGACCAAGGGTCGCTACAGTTCTTTATTTATTTTAGACTAAACTACGTCATAGCAAGATGATTTCACAATATCAAGGGAATTCAGGGTAAAAAACACCTTAAGCCAAGAGATCGTAAAATACAAGGCAAAGCTGTTCCTCTCCAGGTAATGGAAGAACTTGCCTATGCCGCGGCAACAAACTAACCTCAGGTATAGTTATCGCTTCAAGTGAAAACAACTACTGGTAATGTCACCTATTTCTGATAAATAATTTAAGTTCTTAAAATAAGAATAGTGCATGAGCACTAAAGGTTAATAATGCGTCACACGATTCATAAATTGATTCAACTCATTACTCAATTATTTATCACATAGGGAGAGATCTTTAGAGCGATTGGGAACAAAAGTATAATCTAAACGAAATAGGTAAAAACAAAACAAGTATCATAACCGAGTTAGAGCGTGATAAATATGTGTTTCTGTGATTAAAGGGGAACTAGCCCAAGCAAACAATTAGCTCAACTAAAGAATGGACTCAAATTCCACTTCAATAAAAAAAGTCAATTTTCAAACCCTTGAGAATATGAATCACATTCAGCATTCCCTAGTTCTAACAAATAAAAATATTAGTTAAAATTTATATTTTTTGACTGTAAGAAAATTTTGTTACGTTAATGAAAAATAAAAAGGCCCTAAAATTAATTATACATTATTACGATTCTGCTAATTATTCAGGCTCAAAACTTGAAGAATTTCAAAATAATTGATTCAGCCATATTTCTCACAATTTTATTTTCGGTGCCGTTAGTAATACTTGTGAATTAAAAAATGTTTTTTTTTAATAGTTAAGATTCTAAAAGTAAAAAGGAATAGTGTAGACTGACGATAAAATTGTGCGTACGAATATTCCCTGATTTTTTAAAAACTAATAGGCCTTTTGACACGAATTCAAGAAGGAAAGGCGTTTGGTATCACCGTTCAAAGAAAGCCAAAGTATATCATCATTGCGATTTTGAAAAATTAGGTAACACGACAATCACCTGGACTAAATATTAATTACGGCTTTCGGATATCAATCTGAAAAGATAAGATACAAACGAACTGTTGAGTATCACCCCAAGAATCCCAGGCAGGACACCGAAAATTCCCTAACTTCTTCCAGTTTGGAATAAATCTCTGACAAACAGCGGTTTTCATGGTTTTGGCTAGCGTACGTTTAGGTCTAATGAAATCGTTTGTTGGTTTTTATTTATTTAGTAGCTGAAGTAACTAATCATTACCTTTAAAAGTTCTAATCTGAATTTTTACTATCTCGCATTACCTTATTACGTCACCCCGTTATTGGATGTATTATAACATCTTTTAATATGCCTCCTTAGTGTCAACAATCTTCTTTTCCGATTGTTTTCGTTCGAGGTTTCATGAAATCCCCACATTTCATATGGCTTTCAGTCTAATGTTTTAACCTAAATTTGAGCTAAATACCATTGAATTTATTGTTCTTATTATGTACCTTAATTTACTTTCATTTTAACTTATTATTTTTTTAAATGATCCAAGTAATGAAACCTTTTACGTCGCACTACCTGTACGCTAAAATATTGAAAAAGTGACAATGAAATAAATATTTTAATTTTTCTTTTTGAGCTTGATGTTGAACTACGTTTTCATAGATTATGCTGTGCAAAAGAAAAGCAGAACCTTTGCCCTTCAGATGCATTCATTGGAAAAAAGGTAAAAACAAAAATCAAGTGAAAGAATGAGAAAATTCCATTATAAAGTTTTGTCGAAAATGTGGAATATTTTTCCTGGTTTTGACAGATTAATATATATGTTTCCTACCCTGTTTTTCCTACTTCCTATCCCAGATATATATATA
>LYUA01002350.1:205228-216073 GCA_002093875.1 Calopteryx splendens | reverse complement strand
CCCCCCCCCCCCCCCCCCCGTTGCCTTCCATCCTCCTGCCGACAGGCCCCGTGGAGCATAAAACTCTTTTGTGATGCCCCTCCTCCCCCGGACTTCATTTTTATCGTATTCCGCTCACGAGCCGTTTTTCCGCCAATCCCTTTTATGTTTTTTGAGCGACTGGTGGGTTTTTTCGGGAGGAATGAAAAAGGGGGAAGAGAGCAGGAAAAAAGTTGAAAGGTATGTTGGAAGCTGTGCGAACGAATTGGAATTGTTTTATCTAGATTATTCCCTGGGGAAAAAAAGATTAGCTCACTTCGAAAAGGTGGGGAGTTTTTTATATTTGAGGCTCAATGTTAATTGAAATGCTCTACAGCCGCGTATCGCATATCATACGTTTCATGGTTTTCGTTATGCTTAATTTCCTTGGATAACGCGCACAGAATTCGTCGTCTGGCTGAGGGGGTTGGAGGCCGCCTAATGCTTTCAATTTAGATGCATTAAACTGGGTTTAACCTCAAATCACAAGGATCTAGAAGCTTATGTACGGAAAAAGTTATAACTCTGAACGCAAATGAAAAAAATTAGTACACTATCAAACTTAACGCTAACCCAGAAGCAAAAACCAATGATCGTTTTTGGTATGAGGAAAAATTTATCTGTGGAACGCGTTCAAGATTCTGCGCTCATTTAAGGGTACTTTGACCAAGTTGGAATAAGTAAAGTAAAAAGTCAGACAAACTCCCGGAATAAACTCGTAAAGACAAATTGCTCAATGACGACGATGATTTTAACCATATAGTATATCGAAAAGTTTTAATGCATTTAAAACTTTTACAATTTTTATTATATGGTCATTTAACAGAGAGAGATTTACCTGAATCTATGAAGTACTTACGGCCTCCTTTACCAAGCACTCCATCTTAATATGCAGCTAATTAAATTAGCGTTATTAGAAAAAAATTGTCTCGGTTGATCCTGCATACCCATAAAAACACAATTATTGTCGATTTGAATCCCACAGTGGGTTGGTATATAGCCTAATAAACCAAAAATAATTTTTGCTATTAATAATAACATAAACTCAGACTTTTATCGGTACTCTAACGTCCATCACAGGGTCAAAGAGAAACTTTTATTTACGGCTGAATAAAAAAATTAACGCGATTTTATGAAAGTATTTGATGCAGCAAGCACATTGATTTCTCCATGTTGCTACTTTCGTGTTGATATCACATTTTATTTGCACATAGTTTCAAAGAAATAGATACGCTATGTCCTCCCTGTACGAAACAGGGATTTACAGTCATTTAACACTAACTATTCCTTATACGGCGTCCTTCAAACGTTCATCAAACCCGAGAAATGTTTGAAACTGAAATACGTGACGAGAGCAGCGTCATAATAGGGGAAAATATTAGGTACAAGGAAACAAGATTCTTAATCTCAGGTTAGATTCTGCATCGTGTTTTCACATTTTGCAGAAGTTCTCCTTTTTTTTCTTTCATTTTCTTACATCCATTCTCTACCCTAAATTGCTGTGTCATAAGTCGCTCCAACTGCATTGGAACTTCTGAAGACGCTCCAATCACCTATGAAAGCACCCGCCCGTAAGTCATTTTATCTAAACATCCTAACCGAACACACTCTCTAAAACCTAACTTCAATTTTCTTCTCTCCGACTTTCAGTAGTTTTAGCCATCAGTCCCTCATGCCGCTTTTCCCTCCTCCTTCCGAGGAAAAAAATTATACACGGATTCGGAATCCTCTCCAATTCTCCCTTACCAAATTCTCACCCCTCCGCTTCGATTAACACAATCTCTCCTTGCACCCCCCCTCCATAAGCCTCCAACGCCGTCTGGACGGCGTTTAAATTCTCTCCTTGCCACCCACCCCTGCCTCTCCCGTCCCTCCAAGCCGTCCCCCCAAGAACTCTTCCGGGCCCACATTCTTCCGGGCCAACCCTTTTTACGGCCTTGAGAACACCCCCGCTCCTCTCCCTCGACAATCACCCTCCCCTCCCTATTCAACCCACCTCCTACGCTCGCCGCACCCTAAATCCCACTCTACCCTTTTCCTCATGCTCGCCCCACACGTATTCGACCTTATAAGCCCCACCACTCCTTCCTCCCTTCTCCGCTTCCACTCGAACCTTTCTCTTCCCTTCTCAATCTCTCTCTTTATTTTTCCCCGAGCATCCTCGCCCGCTCTTTCCCTCGCCATCCATCCAGAGGTTTTCCGCCAGCCCTGTTTTTTGTCCTCCGGAAGATTCCGTAGTCCCTATCAGCGTTGATCTGCTGGATGAAGAGCACAAATGTTGGTCACGTCATAAATGTCGGTCACGAGGTTGGAGGACTTCTTACTTGCATGATCCACCCAACTCTTATCATGCTCTAACCACACACTTTGTTTAGTGTTCCTTTAGCACCTCAAGTTCAGATGCAATTGAAAAATGGATAATACCTATCTGACGAATGTAGTTTGTGAAACTCACTTGAAGATGCACACATGAAGCAATTCCACGTCATAATCATGGGTTATTAATCCGAAGATTGATTTCTAGCAGCTGTCCAAGCTATTCCGCTACCTGTCCAACTCTTCATTCCCTCGTAGCTCCTACTGCGGATATCCTTGTTTTCATTAATCATCCTTACCTTCCATAGTGATTCGCCTCTTCTAAATTTCCTCCAATCATGTTTTTCTGTAAACTATCAGGCCTCAGAATGTATCCAGTTGGTTACCCTCTTCTCGCTATTGTCCTCCAAGGGGCTTCTCTCCTCACCCACTCTTAGAAATATTTTATTTATTTAAGTACATAATAGTGTTCTTTTTAAGTCGAAATATTTCTTCAACTGTTAGCCCACTTTATTTTCATCATTCGTATGTAGCACCATATTTCCAACAACTCCAACCTTCTTTTCGCCGTCCCCGTCCTATCTTACGCAACTCATATCTGTGTAAATGTATACTACCTACCAATTTAAGTCTTAACGAACTGTTTCTTTATGTCCAGATTGGTATTATTAGCCAGTAGTGGTTATTTTTATGATTGGAAGCCTTATTCGCTACTCTGTTTTTGCATGCTCTAGCCGTCCGCCGTTGCCTTTTTCAATCGTTAGTTTTCTTGCTGCCTAAGCAGCAAAACTCTTGCGATTGTTTTAGCGTGCCATTCTCTAGTTTATTTAGGAAAGAATTTCCCTAAATCCGCATACCATTAACATACTTTTATTCTGATTTATCGTGGGGTTGAACATTGTGATCCCTTCCATATAGAGAACAGTAACCGTGTCAGGTCTGATATATTCAAAGAAGGCAAGAGAAGTAAATGCAGGGGGTGCTGAGTGGTGATGGATTGTTGAAGAATGTGAGAGACGGTAGAATGTTGGGTAAGCGAGGGAGAGGGGAGAAAAGATTTAGGCATGTTGAATGGAATGAAGGACAGCAGAAGTGAAGAAAGGTTTACTGTAGGAGTGTCTATTAGAAACCTACCTAAACCAGTAGATTACCATAGCTCTATTAGTTGTTGACAGTATGACCAAATCTAACGAATTGAACAGAAACTTTGAAAGCGTGTGGAATAACGTTGACTCGAGGCACATATCTCTGGCATCAATGAACCGAAGAGTGACTTCATCATAAACATCAATGGATTGGTCAAACAATTACAGAGTATTAGAGATAACAAACCTCTAGTCAGTTAATAGGGTTCGCGAATTTCTCTTTAGACGCAGACAGAGAGTGATAATGATGGACTTAGTTCCGATTTTTTGGATGTAGTCTCTGGCGTTCCGCAGGGCAGTGTGATCGGCCCCCTCCTTTTTGTCATTTTCATCAATGGCATTAATTGCAAAATTTCTAGCAATATCAGATTATTCGCCGAAGATACGGACATTTACCGGAATTAAAATAATTTACCCGAATATGACGCACTTTCCGGTGATATCAACAATATTAATGTTCGGTTTGAGGCCATAGATTAAATTTGAAAAAAGTGTGGTGTATGTAATTAATTATTGGGAAAAGAAATCTGTTCAGTCTTACCCCTCACTCACAGGGTGGACATGGGCTAGAAAAAGAGAACAAATAAAATGCCTAGGAGTCACTTTGACATCAGACCAAATATGTGGTAAACAATTTAGGACCATCTATGCAGCTGCAGTGGAGGTAACTGGAATCATTAAACTCATAAAGGAAATAAAATATTCTGATGAAAATTTTAAGATGATGTGTTATTTCGCGTTAGTTACACATCATTGTTGCTCTTTGAGAATTTGAGGCACTGCGCAGAAGAAGCTAATCTTGGAAATAATTAGGATACAGAGAAATACTAGCCTCATTGTCATTGGATAGCCTTAAATGGGACCCACTTGAAGTACGAAGTTGTGCATGCAAGTCTTTTATGGCTAGAAAGATGGAAATCATTAAGTTTAAAACTGAAACAGAAGGAATCCTTTATGCTTCCACAAAACATCGGTAGATGAGACCATGACGGGAAGTTCAGACAGATTGAACTCTGAACAGGTACATAGTTATAGCCATAAATGAAATTCTTATTTTCATTTTGCATCCTTTAGCACTACACTTGGAATGCTCAACCAGCCGTACGCGTTTCCTAATGTTATAGTCTTGAATTGTGGTTTTTGTGATTAAAGCTACCACAATTTGCGACTCTAACATTCGAAAACATATTCGGCAGGTTGAGTATACCGTATGTCAAAGGATGTAAAATGGAAAAAAAAACATTCAGCTTCATTAATGGCTGGTGGACTAATACTCCGCCAGACGAATTCGCAGAGGCTTGCAAGCTAGATTATAGATGTATATATCCTCTCATTTTCATATCAAATATTTAGTTTTATATGTATCACAATCTCATTTCATGAACTTTATATTGGCTTTAAGGGTATGCTTTCGATTCCTGGAGCCTTGTTTCTTCTTTACCACAAAATCAATTTTAGATTTGAGGATGGATTCTCCTCTCGCAACAGAATCAACTATATCCCCCTTATTTCAGTTATTATATCAAGCATTTATATTCCGTCGTAAAAAATCTCAAGCATTCATTCCGTACATTCACTCATGCTACACATCCATGCACAGTGGGTATATCCGTTTTTGTCTGCCTCACCTCACATTCTGGCTGATTTCATTTTTTAAACTTCTATAAATCTGTCCAACTTCAGCCCATGAGTTTTTTGTTTCCGGATCTCTTCTAACAGGTCCTGAACTTTGTCTGTGGTCCTTGGTTTCCTGATAAATATGTTCTATTAGACTACAGTGTTTTTCATGGGTTTTGAAATCCAGTCTTTATGATTTGACATCATTGTACAATCGATTCTGTGTTGTTCCATTTTTAAATTTCCTTCTCTAGCTCCCGTAGAAAATCCATTCTTTTCCCAGTTTCCTTCTGTCTTTCAAATTGCCATTAATCCATTATTTCCTAGAGCTTTTCAAATTTGAGATGGCACTTAATTGGTACAAAAACGTGGTTGCTGTCGATGTCTTCCGCAGGATTGGTTTTCCAGACTATTTGATTCCTAAATCTCTGTTTCACGGTGTTGTATTAACTTTGGAATCTTCCACGTGTATCACTTTTGAGTGTGATATTGAAAGAGTGTATTCACCAGCTCTAATTTGGCCTGCTCGCAGAACTTCAAGAGCCTTTTTCCTCTTTCATTTTGTTTCTCTAGTCCATATTTTTCTGATTTTTTTCCTTCTTCACATTCTCCGAGAACGGCAAAAAAGTCTCCAAATACAAATATAAATCATTTTCTTTATTACTTCGGCGATATTGCCATTCACGTCCTTTACTCCGACATCATCGTAGTGTATAGTCAACAAGGAAACTTGTTCCATTACGTTATCTCTCTGCTTGTTGTGTAGCTTCCTTCACTATGATGGTTCTTTCATTGGATTGCAGGAAGCACTTCAACTTCACAGGCAAAATCATCCTCAATATTATGCCTAATCATGCACTTTCATTCACCGAGCCTGTGAGATTTGTTCTGTAACTACCACTCTCGTCTCCTTATTCGGGCCACCTCATGTAACTTACTTCGAAGATGCTTAGTAAAATTCTCCTCAACTCTTCTTTGCATTTTCTAACCTACCTCATGATCGGATACTTTAGGTCCAGATTCGAAATTGATTTACACTTATTTAACGGATGTACTATTTCCGGTAGTACTGGCCCGGATGTCCGAACGGGGAACTGGTTTACCTCAGAAATATTTTGCTCGTAACTCGGAATATTTAACTAGGTTCCATTATGTCTGTGGTTTATATCATTAAAAGAAAAAAAGAAGAATTGAGGAGCTGTTGCTCGTCGGAATGCGATGGTTTCCCACTGCCTTCTACATAGCAGTCCAACAGCACTACAACTTTTATTAGCGCTGGAATTAAGACAATTGTATTGAACACCAATACATATTTGTTCATTAAAGTATATTTCCATGTTCGCTAAGGTGTAAACGGTCATATGATAGTATTAAAAACTTCATTACTAAATGCTTTTAAAATAACTATTTTCAAAGTAAGGGGGACCCTTAAGAGTACGTTGGGCACCTAAATAAACCTGCATCTGTACACGTATAAGGAAAATATCAAAATCTTTCTGATATAAGCGAAAATAAATCACAGCGAACGTTGAAAATCTGGATCCTTATTCAAGAAAATTGAATAACACGGTATCCTAAAACTAGCTTTACCTACTTTTTTTTCGGGAGTCTAAATACCTCTATGTTTAATGTAAGCACGATGTTAGCCAAGATTATCGAGTAATCACAGCTCTAGTACTACGGGTTTTCATTATAACGTGGAGGAAACCTCAAGAATTTGAACAATATTTACATTGAAGAACACTTAATGACGAACTAAATATTATTAAATTTTTTTCCTAGTTAATCACAGTTGCTTTATTTATACATGAGTAGATATAATTCAAACTTCGAAGACCTGAGAGTCATTTTCTTATTTATCTACTAATATTTTAGTAAGATCTGGAATTGTTAATTTCAGAATTTGTCGATTTTACGATTACAGCCGGATTTTATTTGTTACATGCTCTCTGGTTAAATAAGTTAAAAATTCAATTGAAACTTTGAATAATTACTTAGTCTCCTGCCTAAGTTTGTTTTAAATTTTAATATGCAGGCACATCGGTACACACTATCTTACTCCTTTTCCATGCTAAATATTTTATTTTTTCCCCATTCCTGCCCTTATTTGATTCGACTCATTTAATAACATTCCCGAAAACAGGTCATACCCTTCCAATTTATTTCACTGCTGCATAATTTATCCAAAGTTTCAAGTCCCGATTTTTCTTATTTTGCTAAACGCATTTCGGGTCCCTTTCCCGCAGTTTTCTGACATTATTGAGCTTCCTTCTCGTCTCAGACGTTTATCACGTTCCAGACAACCCTCCTTTTCCCCTGCTCATATTTCACCTGCCGTGTTTCTAAAACCCATCTCTTCATCTTATTCTCGCCGTCCCATGGGCTGACATATGAATTCGTTCAAAAAAGGTTTTGATCCAACTTGTCGTTTCTTTGAAATACTCCCCACCATATGACCGTATGGAACGTCACAAATACTTGTCAACTCCATTTAATGAGCCGTAAAACTTGGGGTCCGCATGACGAATGATCTCGTTCACCGGACTTGGCTCGGACTGGAACCGCGGCTCAAGAGATTGCTCGGTATTTTGGCTATCACCGTGAATTATCGCCGTGCACTAATGCGTACGTAGCCGCAGGGTAGGTTTGCCTCGAAATGGTGGAAGAAAAATTGCAGAGAGTGGACATTGATGGAGCGAGACAAGAGTTCGGAGGTCTGCTCGAAGTGCCAGGGTGCCAGTGAGTATGGCCGGGTGATTTTAGGTCAACTATGAGGCGTGTGTTCTAGACAAAGGAATAGGGCTTTTAAAATTCCAAAAGGATTAATAAATGGATATTTATAACTTAAAGAATAGAAGCACAGATGAAATTAGGGTGTGAATTGGAAAATTGCTTCCATCATACGTATTGACTCGACGCCCGTCGTAAATTTCAAATCATATTTTCCACGACGACATAAATTTCATTTTTTACATTTACTTTTCACTTTATGAAAACAAAATAAAATAATCATATGCACCAATATTTTATTAAATATCAGCGTCTGGCGAATGGGTATTTTTCTTAGTATTGACTAAAAATCCACGCAGACCGTAAATTAAGTCAGGCAATGTTCAGTCAGTGAAATATGGAAATCTGATGGTGACATTAATTTAGAGAAAATGAGGAAAAATAAATCCTGAAGATAAAAATATTACCAGGGCTACTTTCAAGGGAAAGAAGGAAAACAGCATATAAAACAGAAAATTTATAAGCTTGAAAAGGTTGAAGAGTTCTGTTGTTTGAAAATATCACGATAAAATTTAAAAACGCAATCGCTTATTAGTCATTCAGATAGTGCCTAAAAAGCATGGCCAAAGAATGTTTCCTCCAAGGCAGAAAAAGCATAAGCAGTAGAAAATATATCAATGAATATGAATATACCTCATCAAGGAATACTTAAGTTGTAGAAATAATATCCTGGCATTAAAGTAAATTTCACTTCTTTTTAGACGAGGTGTGTTGGAAGTAGTAGAGGAAATGAAACTGAAAGCAATGAAGGAATGGCATATTTTTGAATTCAATGCCATAAAAAGATACATCTATAAAACCAAAATGTAAGCTGTCTTTTTTAAATTAAATAACAAAATATATGCAAAACAACGTTTCTAACAATATTTTTTTATAATAATTTGAAATATGTATAAAAACGCCCAGATCAAAACACATTCAAAAGCAGAAAAGTGAGAAGTTCTTAATCCTTTGTGTGCCAATTAAAACAATGAAAACATTAAATGAGAGCGTCTTAAAAGTTTATATAAATAGAATATTCTATTCGAAAGGATGACGAGTGTGAAGAAGCACTAACCGTATTAGTGTCCCCGTATAAGATACACTTAATTGGCTTAAAAATGTATTCTGCGACATTAAAAAAAATATCTAATCCTACTTCTCACTGTAAGAATGTTCTTGTAAATTGGCAAATGAGGTTGCATGAATTTTTATTTAAAATTCCCAGGACCGTCGGATGAAAATATATCAGCCATTGTACTCGCTTGATAAAAGACGAGAAATTTGTATGGTCAATTTTAATGAAATCGACAGAAATAAGAGTTTGTGAAGCAAGAGCAAGAAAGCGGAATAGGGAGGGAGTGGTGAATGAAATGAAGGAATGGAGAGAGATTAGAAAAAAACGAATAGAGCGGGACGGGTGGATTCACTTTCATGAGAAAGGATGGACGACATTTCATTCACGGAATGGCAGAGGAAAGAAAAACCAAGTGGATATTGGCCGAATTCTTGCCAGGGCCCAATATCCAATTATGAAGGTGGAAACGGCCCACGATGCACACATGCCTCTTTGAAGTCCCAGGTTTATGAGACACAGACAACTGATTAAAATTAAATGCACCATCTTTGGAGGAATAAGTTACATCAGCTCCACTGGTCTCTTAAAAACTTCTGCTGAATGGTTATGCGGACTGGAGTATTAATGAAATTTTGAGGAAAATTTTTAATTATCTTTGTTTCAAATTATCATTTAATGACTTTCATAGGCAATTCATATTGTCCAAGTAGATATTCGCAAATATATGGTGCATTCATTGCCTATAAAATTAGCTTACACACCGTATTCCCATAATGTTTTATTTAAGTGAAAACTACCATGTGAGGCAGAGCTTGTCAAAAAACATTACATTGTTGGTACAAATACTTCGGTAATGAATTCAGTCCATGACTTATGCAGAGAAAAAACTAAACGTGATACCCTAAAGAATTTAATCAAATATTAATTTACTCAGAGAAATTTCGTCTCTTGATTCACAAAACGGTTCTGGGGAAATTCATTCAAATTCCCTGGTAGCTTTAAAATATTTAAATTTGTATTCAAAGATATTTGCCTTTAAGTGGAGGAGTAGCCAGAAAAAATGCAAGGAAATGGCTCTTACTGCTCATCTTTCACATCTTATCGCATATTTAAGAACAAAACATTGAAAAAAATAATAAAATCACGTCACATTAACTTTTCTCTTACTTCCAAGAAGAGTTAGGACGCTTTCTATTTCCGGAAGTTATGCATGCACTTAACGTTCATGAATAAAAAACGATTCACGTTGAGTGTAGTTTTATTAGAGGATAGAGTTCTTTTTCTACTGATGGGTGGGAGTTATTTCCTTTCCTCACTCGAGAATCACTTTACCCCCCTTTCATTTCATCTTACACGGCAACCTTCACCTCGAAGTAACTCAGATTTTTCAAGTGGGAAGGAGGAAATGAATCACCTTACAAAACGCTTTGTGACCGAAACATAATTTCTACAAGCCCTTGAGTAAAAAAAAGGATGGGGAATAGGGGAAAGAAAAAACAAAAGGAGCCACGCAGACACACACACACACACAAACCTTTATTTTTCCGCATTCCGCAGTCTTTTTGACGGAAAATTTAATCGCGGAGGTACCTCGCCATGGTTATTTCCCACCTCACTTGTTTAAACGGCCTTCGGGGTCATTCGTTACCGAAGAAGGCCCCGACCTTTAAATTTGCTCACATTCCCCCATCCTGTGCTCTCCCTTTATTTATCCACACCCTCATCCTCCCTCTCTTTTCTACCCCTCCTCTATCTATCCCACTCCTATGTTTATGCCCCTGCTGTCCTCCCGTTCTTTGCACCGGACCCATTTTCTCACTCCCCATTCTTCTCACTCGCCGACCCCTTTTCGTCCCGAGACTTATAACCCACTCGATCCACCCTCCCCCCCCCCCCCACCGC
>LYUA01002350.1:144613-161740 GCA_002093875.1 Calopteryx splendens | reverse complement strand
GGGTGGGGGGGGGGGGGGGGGAGAATAGGAGCAAAGACTTCCGTCAGCAAAGAAGTCCGCAAAATGTGAAGTGGATTGAAGAGAGCTATGGAGAGCGCAGTGTTGGAAGAGGCCTCGGAAAGGAGTTGTTGGGAAGGAAAGGAGAGAGAAGCGAGAAGAGAAACATGGTTCGGCACTTGCTTGATGCAACGGCGGCGTGGGTGTCATACGATGTCGAGGGGGGTTTGGAACGGGGGTGGGCAGGATGCAGGAGGATGGCCGGGGATGTGCCATCTGCTGAGGACTTTAAGGGGGGAAGCGAGCGGGGAGGTCGGCAGCACGACCAGGGGATCTGATTCGAAGGGCACGGTGAGGAGTCGCAAGTAATTCGGGAGTTACGAGAGAGGCGAGAATTCAAGGAGAATATCCTGCGCAGCGCCCGGCTGAAAGGGGAATGCCAAAAGAAGGAGAGTGAAAAAGAATATTCAGGGAGAACGTTAGTTAAGCAGTGAGTAAGCCACGGTGGCTTGACTATCATTGACGGGTTTAAGAGTATCAGAGGAGATTGAGATTTGGTAATAGGGAAAAAGTGGAACAAAGGTGAAAACATTGAGCACGGTTTGAAATATGTATATGGAAAAGGAATTACTGGGGTCAGAAGGAAGAGGATGAAGCATCTGGGGTCAAAGTTAAGCAGTTAGTGGTTACGCAGAACGATGTCAATGTGTAAAACGGGAAAAGCAGTCAAAAAGTGAAACCGGATCTTTGCTTCAGAAGAGAGTAATAAAGGCATATTTTGGTGTTTTCTCTTGGCACCCGGTGAATAATATTAAAAGCGTATTTCCTATCACTTTGTTGGATACACTAATTAAATAAGATAAGAGGAATATAAATCCAAAGAATTTTCTCCAGGTGACATGGACACCAGTAAAATGCAAAATATACCAGCAGTGGTATTCCGACTGAGCTAAGAGTTACGAATAAAATCTAAATTTATCATTTTTTACCGTAAATAAATACTTAAAAAAGCAACGCAGTGCACAAAAAGATTTACAATTTTAAGACTTACATTATTATATTTACATATTAACTACCGCGGTAACTATATTTTATTATTTATGGCTTAAAAAATTATTTCAAGACAATTTTTTATTCACGGCGATCCTGGAAAAATTGAATTTTATTCAAACATGAAAGTCTTAAGATGTCAACCATGGCGTTATTTACTCATGCTTACGCTGACAGAAAAAAATATTACATTGAAAACCTATTATGGTAATTGCTTAATTCACTGCAGCTTGGCTTACCCAATCCGCTTAATTTTCAACGATAAGATGAAATTAGGTTTAAGAGCTGAGCTCATAGGGGTGGTATGCATTCAGAAAGCGGGGAAAAAGCCGATTCACCTAGTAGGTATATTTCGTTTTCGTCAGTGCGGCATTAAAGGCAATCAGTATGAAATGGCTGTTTATTCATGCGAAAGTGGAAGGATTTTCATTTAAAACTGGGAAAAAATAGCATCGAAATGCTTGCTATTCAGTTCACATTAGCGTTGTACCTTGCTGCATATGCATTGCACACGCGTGTGCAAAAACGTATTTGATCATGCATTAAGGTGGCGGAAAAAAATATAAGTGATGGAAACCACAGCGAGAAGTGAGAAGAGTAAATTCCAGTGCCGCGAATTTGGATGAATGTTCACCAAAAAGTGGAAAACATTCCCCTTGAAATATGAATTTGCGTTGGTTAATTAGGCCGCAGATTAACGAATAAAGCCCGAGCGGCAAATTCTCGAAATTTCTTGTGTCTGTCATTTTTACTTATGAGCTCCGACGCTGCCGTAATCATGCACCTCCCGGATTTTCCGATTCGTTTGCAACCAAGTGCCCACGAAAACGACAAATCTGGTGAACAATGCATTTCCCTTAAAGGACGCTCTCACTAGCTATCGATTACTCATGTTACTGCCATATGGTTTTTAATGACGGTAGATTCTTAGCCTCAGGAGAGGCGGATTTTTACATTTTTAACTCTCCTAGAAAAATGAGATTGAGGGACGGAGAAAGGGGAAGAGAAAGGTGGCTATAAGTGCTTCCACCGCTCTAAGTCATGGAACTAGGACAGCGAATCGTTATGTGCGCAGAGATATCAAGCCGCAACCTCTTAGTGATTTGTGACCACGATACACACTGCATATCGATTAATCCTTAAAGAGTAGATACTCCGCAATTCCGCGAAAGATCTGTTTTACAGTGTCTCGTAGTCTCACCACATCTCATTTATCTTCCAAAGGAGATTTCGAAACAGCTGAAAGCACAAAATTTCTTGCAAATGATTTATAACAGTAGTGAATTTCTATTTAAGTAAAATTTCCTCATTGTACTTTGAGCCGATGAAGTTTCGAATGATATTTAATTAGGGACTTCTTCTCATGCAATTATTAATGATGTCTCCTATTAACATGAGTCGCATCTTACACGAGAATTCACTTATCGGATATTTACATCATCCTTCTTGGTGATACTTAATGCTTGTAAAAGATGCCTTTTAAATTAGATAAATAACATAAATACTGGAAAACGACTTCCTTCGTCCTTTCCCAGCATATTATGAAGTTATTAATGTTTGCAGTTATGGAGTTTAGCATTTTCAATGTATGCTGCAAATTTGTTGCGAATTATTCTGAAATTGTATCATATTTGTCAGACAAACATTTCAGGTCCTTTCTATATTTCGTACATTATAGCTGCTATATCCAGAACGGACTGAAATTTTACGACAAGATCACTAATAAAATTAGATAAATAAAAAGAAATTTAATTACCCGTGTTACGCCTGAAATAAGAAGTCAAGGAGGGATCTAAAACGACCTGAAAAATAAGAGAAGAATTTGTCACAATGTAATGTGGAACATAATTAGTAATTGGGATTTGAGGCATGTAAAATATTTTGGTCTTCATTTAAGCTGAATTCCCTAAAATTTGAGTGACATAAAAAATGATCATTTTTTTGGCAATGTTTTTAATAAATTTGTTTGTAAGTGTGATAAAATTGATAAAATTGAATTTCCGAAAATGAAATTGTGCAAAAATTCTATTTTGTAATTAAATACACTCGTATAAAAACATTTTATTGTAATGAAGCGTTCTTTTTATCATAAAATGTGATGATTTATTTCAAAGGAACACTATGACAAATCAAATTTTTCAACTGATTAAAAAAAAATATTATTCTAAATTGCTAAAAAATCTTTTTATTTTTAAACCATATATGTGATTTTAAAGTTACAGAAGTCGCTGTATTGAACCTCGGCAATTCACCTACTTGCTCTTCACCCTATGTCCATTAATATTCATGTATCAGCGCTTTTACTTTGGTCTCTATTTTAATTATCTGGAAAGTATAAAAAGGTATTTGTGCGAAAGTGCGACTGTGCGATTTTATCGAAGAAATCTAACGAATAAGTTTTATGGTCCATATTTACTTACTGAAAACATTTTTACTGATAAGTATTATCCTGTGGCTTCAAGAATAACAAATGTTTTTATTAAGTATATTCTATATTACATTTACAAGAAATTCTATCAGACATAACTTGATAAACATGTTATACATTCCTTATAACATTATTTGTACTTTCTACTAGTACTCTATGGTGCACCATATAATGGAATTTTTTTATATATCATTTTAAGGGTTTAATAATATCTTCATTTGAAAAAAAATGGATAGATACTAACATATAGTGTTTTAAAGATGTTGAACAAATCAGGGAATCAGCTGAATTGAAATATTCACTTATTGTAGTTTTTACTTCAAGTCAATTACTCTGACCCTGAGATTAAAAAAAAAAATATATATATATATATATATATATATATGCATATAATAAAATAAATATATATATATATATGCATATAATAAAATAAATATATATATATGCATATAATAAAATAAATATATATTTAACTCATACTTTTTAATTAATATAAGTTAACACGTGTGCGTGAGAAAAGCTTTCATTAGATACCTGCAGCTAAATTAAGTACGCTTTTATTTTGATTAAATCTGATAAAAAACGCATTTCTCTTGTAACCTTTTGTAACTAGATGGGTTCTTTTAAAATATAAATCGCCGGAATAAGTATTTTATCGATTTCTAATGTGATTTTAGCATTGGCTATCTGCGGGAACCTTTTTTTTTTGATTTCTTGGCTTGGGAAATCGGTGGTGAATACAAGGTTGAAGCTTAGCTAAAAATCTATTTTTAACAAAACACGTTTTTTCAGTGTCATAATCTGAGTTATGTGGTGCTCTTGCCCATCTGGTTCACTTGCATTTGATGCAAAGGAAATATGAGTTTTACAACGCTCTGCAGTGAAAAGACGATATAAGTATCAAGTAATGTTCCTAGTTTCAGCATTATATATCCTCATACATCATACCTGCTGAAAAATAAACACTTTCTTCCTTCCGTTTCATCTAAAAGCTTCTCTCCCATGAAGCGGAATAAAAAGAGACGAATAGGAATGAGCGAGGCGTGGGACATTCATCTTCAATGACCTTTTAATGATTCGGAGAGTATAGAGCCCTGCCACAGCTCTGAAATGGGAAAGAGGACGAATAAATTACCGCGGATCGACCCATTCTTTCACGGAGGATATCTCATAATTTCATATGAACGGCAAACGCGCACCCGCTTGGCTCCGAGGAAAAAGCCGTAAATGTTGCTTCCTTTCCCTCCGACGCAGCTGAGTGGGGTTTTTGAGCGGCCATTGTTTCTTCGCCGTTACAGGAAAGCAGCCCTAAATTACCAGTAGCGCCTTTTGACACCGATCGACCTGCTCAAAGAGAAATATTTCCTAGAGTTTGCCCATGAAAAATAATTTATAAACCAAAAGGTAAGTTCCTCATTCGTGGGAATGAAATTAAAATGAATCGGCAGTTCGTTGAAAGACTTTTAATCTTAGAAAAGATTTCATTGATTAAATCATAAAATCAAAAAGAGAAAGGACTAGAAATTTGTATATATTTTACCATGTTCAGACCAGATATTGGGAATAGTAAATTCTCGGATTAATTTTATTTCATTGAAGTGAGTGTCTTTTGATTATTGATTGTCGTAAGTGGTATGATTATCGACATGGATATTGGAACAAGTTATTCATTTAAAAGAAGGATTTCTTTTTACATAAAAACTGAATTCATGAATTTAATTTTACAATAATTTGAAAAGTCGATACTGGTTTTTCTTTGCATATTCGATTGAACGAGACTGTGCTAAATTACGCCGGCAATTATACGAATCAAATATTGGGTGCCAAACTGAGGAACCATTGACTTTGAATGGCTGCATTTCTTACTTTTGAATATTATACTACCACCTAAAGATATTATCTCCAGTAGAATACTTCAATTTATTTACAGTGAAACCTGATTTTTACCATATATTTTTTGATTTACTCAATTTCGTGAGTGATTTCCTGGACAAGGAAATATCTGTCTCATATTGGAAATATACTGGAATATCTTGAACAGCATTCTGATTCAATTAAAGTCTCACTTGATAATTGTAATTATTTAATGTATGTTATTTGAGAAAAATGTGGTCAAGTTATTGGTAATGCAAGATGCTTGAGAATATTTAAGGTTGATTGTGAGGTATAGAACATAAAAATCTTAAATATCTTGTTTGCAAATGAAGTCACATTTGGAAAGTCTAATAGCAATATAAACCAAGCATCAAAGGACCGTTATTGTATCGCTTAAATACTTTATTGTATTGCTTATATAAAATAATAACATAGGAAATACAAGAAATGCCGCATTGTTTAATAATGAGGAAAAAGAAGTCAAAGTTTACAGGCCGACATTTGGCTGTCGTCTTACACGTTTTTCTTGTGGTGAAAAACTACTAGAAAAAATATCAATTTACGCCTAAAAATTTACCTCGATTTCCAAAATCACCATCAGTTCTGTGAAATATTTCAAATTAGAATTTGAAGACAAATATCTGCTGCTCAACCACAAAAAATGTAATCAGTTGAAATATGGATAATTTCTTGAATACATAGATACTATTCAGTGCCATCTTAAGACCTTTCCTACTCCTCCGTTTTGATTATAAAATAATAACATAGGAACTACAAGAAATTTCTCATCGCTTTATAAATGGGAAGCTTTCTTTTAGAAATTGAGGTTCTCTTAAATGCGCTAAATTGTTTACACAAAATATCACATTTTATAAAATAAAAAATTCATTTCATTTGAAAGATTTTAGTATGCCTATGGGTTTTGCATCAACATTGTGCAGTGTTTGTAACGACATAATATATTTATTGCTAAACAATTTACTACCATTTATATCAATAAAAAATTACCATTGAATCCAACTGTTTCACTAATAATTTCTCGTGCACTTAACATTTCTCGTCGGACACATGATTTTGACGCTACGCGCTGAAACCTAGGTCGTGGAAATAAAAAGTGTGAATTTTTAAAAAGTAATTTCTTGTCAGATTTAGCTATGGATCTAGCCAATTTATTCGTCACTAATTTGGCATCTTATTCATGCCCATAGCATGACGTTTTGGAAAGTTATAAATGATATATTGTCCGGAAAAGGCTGAATTTGCTCCAAAATTATTAAATTCCCGGAGTAAAGCCCTGGAGATATTCAATTTCTACTTATTAAAATAGAAAGAATTGTATTACTAATATCATCATATATTATCAATGCTAAAAATGGCCTCGCTTGCTATTCCTTCTAAGTTGTCATCTAATTAAAATGGTGTCCCACTAGTTAGGCAAGAGTTAAGTGTAATGTAAAACAAATGTGGGACACCATTACTTCGAAGTCATGAAGACGTATGATACATGATGAAATTACGATGGAAACTGGCGGAGACGACCAATGGAATCAGGGGGCGAAGGAAGTGAAGGATAGCCATAATACCAAGTTACGGAACATAGGTAGTTTCCTCATTTCGTTATTAATTAAGCCGTCTCCAAGTCCCTGGTCACTTAGCGTATTAATAGGGCCACCACCGTAGATCAGAAGGCTACTCATAGTTTGGCTGCACCGTTGTCGACCGCTGGGGAGCATTTCTCTAATTAATTTTCTTATTATTCGGTGGGACGAAACGGTGGTGGATTTGGGGCACTTACACTGCCGATTACATCGTTCTCGAAGCGGAATGAGTGGAGTTCCAAGTCTTCTATGGTATGAGAAAAATGTGCATCCATGAAATAACCACTAGAAAATTCTCTTTTTCTCTGCTCATGACTTCTGTCATCTACCAGTGATTTCACATTTCACGATAAAATATAAAACAGGGCGAAGAGATATAATCATTAATTATCAAACCAAAGTACTACTATATACTTTTATTTTTCCATGTTGGAGGATTACTCAATATTCAATAGCTAAAGTATTGTGAGGTTCATCGTGGTTTTGAACACAACGATAGAGTTAGTTTTCTGTCACGCTTAAAAAGTAAACTACTTAATGTAAATACCTTTTCTAGGCATTGGATCTTATATTGAAAAGAATATACTATTAGTGAATGCTCGTGTTTTTCGAAGGAAAGGCGGTTCAGCAAAATCAAATTATGGCAGCAAAAGAACTTATTTTTGCATTCATGAAAATTATTTTTATGCTGCACATTGTCACAATAATGCTGAACTATCCTTAAATTAAATCATTAGGAATTCATTCTCTATGTAAAATAATATTATGAATAATAATAATTTCAATTGTAAATCCAAAAAAAATTCACCTTATGATATGATTTTTATATGCATCGTAAAACAATCGTATTGGTATTTCTATCTTTCAATACTTAATGAATGCATCTACAGGAAAATATCAAGAGTTGGCAGAAATCGCAAAGAAAATTTTCAATTTTACTCCAGAAATGGAATATTAAAAAAGTAAGACAATCAATGCTTAAAAAATCATGATAATGACAAGACTAAACATACATACAATTAGACTAAGTAGAATTTCGTCAATTATATTCAATATGCAGAGAATTATTCTGCTGAGTTAATGTTCCGTACAAAATTTTACACACCATAAATTCTCATTACTCTAAACAAAACTGATTAGATTATTACCAAGGTTATCATTTCAATTTAAATCATTCCACATTAATTTTGGAACCTGCTATATTTACAGAGGAAAACTGTCTCGTAATGGAATGATTCTGTGAAGGACGCTAAAACAGGGAATAAAAAATTGTACATTATGATAAAATGACTTAAACTGGTGCAGAATTTCAATTTAATTTTAAAAAATTACGTAGATGGATGAGAAAGATGACCTTTGACAAAAAAAATCGCAGCCAACCACTTAATCGTAAGTAGAAATGTATATCCAATCAAAGCTTGAATGGCCCAATTGCTATTGCAACTGAGTCACGAGGCACGACTGACTAAGCTTTCACTGAAAGTTACATCTCTAAGATTAATAAGAATGATTTGACTATGACCAAAAATGCGGAGGAGCAATTACGCCGCAAGCATTCTGCTGAAATCCAAATGTTCCTCACAGCAAGTAAAAAAGTACACTAAAGTAAAAAAGAAAATTTTAACTACTACACTGCACAATAATATTCTCGCGTATGGTCATCAATACGCAAAATACAAAATATTAAAATGCTACTTCAGTTATTACGAAAAGCAAAACCACTACTAGTGGTTTTGCTTTTCGTAATAACTCCATAATGTAATGAAATCACCCCGCGTGAAATTCATAATTCAAAAACACACTCCTTCCCCTCTCAACCTCAATCATACCAAACATGTTCTTTTGGATATTACAGGATAGCCACTCCAGTTAGACCTTTCCACTCCTCAATACATCCTCACCATTAATTTGTCCCCACCTTCCACTTCTTTCACATTGCCTCACTTGGAATTTTCAATATTTATAGCCTTATAACCATTTTTGTACATTTGCATATTACAACGGATGACGTTGGGTCATTCGTAGAAAAAAAACTAGCAAATATTCTTAAATTACCATAGTAAAATTCTCAATAAACTTTAAAATTTTTTCATAATGATCCGTGATAATGCCTCACGAGATTTAAACTTACAATATGAAAGGAAGTGAAAGAATATGGGTAGAAAATATTCCATAAGTTTTAGAGTATATGACCGCTTTCATGCAGTGTAACTTCCATTAGATAAAATTTTTATTTTAATGGAAAAGATGAACCAATTGCATCTTGTCATATTATCTAACGATTCTTATGTCCCTGGTAACGATTTATATTTATATGGAAAAGTAAAAATTGTTTTTTTTCCCGTTCATTTTGCATGTGCATACTTCAGTGCACTCTACCAAAATTTGCCTCGAACAGAAATTCTGTAGGCTATTTACTCTATAAAAGTTTACAATCTAGATGGTATTTTTCATTTACATGTCAAACATTGATATGTCTGCGTAATTTTACGGTATAATAATATTTACTCTACCGATGCATAGAAAGTAAAGAAAATTTATTACCAAAATCACAATAACTGATATTAATTACTATAACTCATAAAAGTAAAACTAAATTTAAAGAAGACCATGAAATTAAAAATAAACATATGTGATTATAGGTTTTATAGCTCTCATATTTTACTTTAATCTCCCCTTTAAGTAATTAAAGCATCATCGAGATAAAACGCTTAAATGCTGCATTGTCCATTGTTCCTCGAGTGAAAGCAAATACGGACTCCTTTATTTTGCACCAACACATAAATTCTCTACTGCGTTCTGCATTATATAAGCGGTATAGTGTGCTGATAACATTATTTTACCTGGAGTACATTAGCAATCTAAAGGCAATGATTCATTAACGTCGAGGACAACGCAAGCAAGATGAAAAATAAAAGCCACTGCGGAATCCGGGAGAAAGCCAAGAGCTATAAACCTGGAAAATTATTTATTAGCAACAGGAGATCCTTTTCACGCTTTCGCTATTCTTGAATTATTATATACTTTTAATTTTACTATGGAAGTAAAATTTTATAATACCACTGGTCTATCTATCTTGGACCGTTAATTATACTTTTGAGAGAAGATTATTTAGTTGTGAAAACGTGATTTTTGACATTTTAATCACGGGATAATTTAGTGAAGGTAAGAAAATTTGGAGAAAAGACTATTATTGATGCATAGATTTGATCTGTAAAAATATTACACCATCATGCACATGATAGCATATTGAACCATTTTAAATCTGTAATTTGTATACTAGAACCATGGAATAAATTTAATATTATTTGAAATTTTTCCTTAGGTAATTGTAATTGAACTTCTAATAAAGATCCTCCCGGGACAAGCCTTTCTTACAACTCCTCCCTTTCGTTGATGGCCAGTTTTCTTAATCGAAATATCGATTACGCAGAGTGCAATATTACTGTTGGTTATTGGACTTTACACCTTCTTAGAACTTAGAGCCGACTATCTCAATCAATCACTTTTATATTAAATATTTTGTTCCATCAGTTTCTTAGCTTACTCCATGAAGAAAACCAAAAATTGAATCATCTTTTTTCGAAAATTTACTTTTAACAAAATATTTTCTTTCTAAAATTAGTATTCACATTAATAACTCCGGAGGAAAAGAAAACATAAGCAGTTTCACCAGAAATGACAGAGATCACATTATACCCTGTTAACTAGTATTTAAACCTGAAAAGACGATAAAATAAGATACTCATCGGACTAAACATGTTTTTATCCCGTCATAGGTGTTTTCCACTCAGAGGAAAAGTGTTGCTCACATTACGACGTTATAATGTGACGAGGAGAAATCAATCGATAGCCCTCACTCGATTGAAACCACAAGATTCGTTTTACATTCTTCTTCATCGAATACTACCCGGTAACAACTTTTCACTCTTGGTAAAATGCAATGCCTCAGAATTACCGACTCTCACCATGCTACCTAAACGAAAAAACAGTTCGTCATATTTGGTTTCTAACCCTCGAGTTTTCAATAGGACCACCTTCTTCGTCAATCTCTGGTTTCCTCTTCAGAACAAGCAAACAAGTTGACTTTTTTTTCATGACATCATCGCCGTTCCACTATTCGTCAATTCACATCACTTTCCCGGGATTTCACTTTCGCATAATGGCACCCATACCGTTTACGCTGTTCGAGAAGGACGGGTTTAGGGGCCTGAACACGTCCTCACTAAGGGCCCCTTAGCCAAATATGACTAGCAATTTAGTGCTCTTTTGATTTGAGGAAGGCTCTCAAAGAATAATGGAGAAGATGACTGCATAGGAGGCGATAAGTATGATAAAGAGATGGGCTCCGATTACGAGAATAGAATCCCTGGCGTATAAGAAAATTCGTTAAAAAAGGGACCAAAAAATGGTGCGCAAATTTTACATTTGGTTATATGCATAAATTTCATTTTGTGGATCTGTTAATGATGATACTCAGAATTATCAGCCGATAAGAATACGATATAATTATCTAATGATGAGTTTCCAGCATGAGATTACTACGATTATTAACCTGAGGTAATGGGTAACAACTACAACGTTTTTTTCTTAGTTGTTGATATTTATCAATTCCTGTTACTGTGGTATAAATTGGACACACACACAGGAATGGTTTTATAGATCGCGAGGCAGTGTCCTCTAGTTGATTAGCAGATTGAAGCCATCCACGGAACAAAAATGCTCTCCCTTCTACCCCATTTTCTTGGTCCTACAGGTGATTGACAATTTGAAGTCGCCCACGGAACAAAAATGTCGTCCCCCCTCACCCCATTTTCTGGGGGGCCCCTGAAGATCAGAGAACGAAGGGCGAGAGTGGAGAAAGGAGGGACAGGGGAGATCTCGGCGTAGGAGGCAGAATGATGTTCAAATCGCCAACTGGATAGAAAAGAATAGGAAGGGAATGTGGTGTCGGGTGCGCGGCGGGGTCGCCTATGGTCGCGTACGTGTATATGGGTGTACGTTTATTCTCGGGGTTGAGAGCGGTGAAAGGGTGACTGAAGAGAAAGGAAAATCAGGGGCCGGGAGAAATATACTCTGGAAAAATGGAGGAATGGAAGCGCAGGGAATGATAAAGGGTGTGGAGGGAAGGGTTTGGCGCGAGGGATAAGAGGAAATCTGTGGTATCAGAGACAAGAGCTTTGCTGTGTGTTCTGGTTAGGAGTGCATTCTTTTGCTTCACCCCCGATCCCTACCCTCCCTCCATATTGCTGCAGACGCCGTTAATCGGGTGCTCCGGGGGTTATATTTCGCAAGGAATGCGTTAAAGGACATGCCACAATTTTTTTCGTTCAACTGCAACACTTGTAAATGCATAGCAAAATTTATTGCACCCGTTTTACTTTTTGTTCTTCAGAGAAAAAATCAATGTTCGCGGAGCTGGTGAGCTGATTATATACCCTTACCTTAGTTACTCTTATTAAAGTTGCTAAAATTTACCCGGAGACGAAGCACGGAGCCTAATTTGATAAAGACGAAAAATCGGAAGTTTCTTGGGAGATTTTCTTAAGTTGATAGCTGGCCATGAAATTTTTTACTGCTCAGAGTTAAAATAATAAAATAATTATAACATAAGACACATTTTTAGGGCAAGATCTATCCTTCGAAGTACATATAAGGATAATTTAATTATACATTTGTACAGAAAATCTTCATTACTATTCCCGTGGATATTTTCTCTTTCCTTCCTTCATTCTTAAAGCTAAATTATGAGCCTGATACGATATTAGATAGGAGAAGCGGTACGCTCAAGCTGAATCGATAGAGATCTAATTCTTAATTACCATGCAAGAGGTAAACAGTGGTTGATTATGCAGATACCTAAAAACTCAATTTGCAAGAAACTGAGAACACACCAGGATTTAGAAACTGCTTTGGCGTGGATCGAGGTTAGGATCTCAATTTGAAACATTTTTCTCACATCGAATATATCACATATGTGAAAACATGATATAGTTTCCGGGCACGCAATTTGTCACTATTACCTCTGTGAGAATTCTCATTATTTAAATTCACTGTATTCCGTACGGATTACGAAAATTTTATTTCACTATGACTCGTCAACTTAAACATTCAATACCCCTTATTATTAGATTCTGTTTTTTGATGTAATTTGCTTTTTGTTATTGCTCATAGCATTTTAAGTAGATGGTTAAGACATTTTATGAGTAATAATTTACAATATGACCTGCAAAAAAATATTTTTTTAAATCGCAATCCAGTATATTTCAATAAAGTTTCTTCAATGGGCGTGCAGGTATTTAAGAGTCGTTCTTCGTTATCGGATATTTTTATATTTTCCTAGGCTGCCTTATATCATAGCCTACTTTTATGAGTGTGGGTATTCAGATACTCATTACTCGGGAAACAGTCTAGAATCTTATCTGTGGTCCCTTCCCATCAAAGCCGCTTGGTAAGCAAAGTCAATCCAAATGAAGCATTGACACGTCCTAGCGTAATGAGTTAAATAATAAAATCGAAGGACAGTCATATTGAAGACAGTTTCTTGTAGTTCTTCTCAGAGTTACAGTGTTATTTCCTTCATATATCTTTTAAAAGCAGTTTTTCCCCTGTGAAGTAGCGTATTTGTGAAAAACCAGGTGTGCGTGTCCTGCAAGAAGTATTATTCAGTTCCTTTTTTCTATAAATTTACAAAGGGATTGGACATGACATCGATGCTTCAGGAAATTCAGGCACATGGTGAAAAATAGATGATGAAAGAAATTTAAAGTAATTATTAAGCCAAAAGAAAGTGAAATGACTATCAAAATATTGTTCAAGCATTGATGATGTAGTCTCACTGCTTTCGATGATACTTCTGTCGTTACGTTTTGCAATGAATCCAACATTAAGTATCATCAAAATATAAAAAACCCAAAAAAACAGGGATATAGCATTAGCATTGAGATGTTTCAACGTTATCATATTATATATTAAAGCGATCCATTTGCTTATGCCTAAATATTTCTAGCATGTTCGATTATTTCTGAAAAAGTGATATAACTCTTACAAAATTGAAAATAATGATTGACAATTTAATTCTCATTTAATCAGGTAGGGAAAGATACAATGAAGGAATTTTGGAGTAACGATCATTTCATTGCAACCGGCATGTTCACAGAAATACTGGTAATAAACAGGTTTAGCAACATTAGAAATCATGTAACTATATTTTTAATAATATTAACTTTATAAATAAATTAAAATAACTATTTCGGATTCAAATCCATGACCTACGGATTGACAGGCGAAGAATGTACCTACCGTATGCCTCCGAGTAACTACATAAAAAAGAACATTCAAATTACCTGAGTAGGAAGTGTAGAAAAGTAATGCAATTCAATGAAACAATTGAATTGCAATGCTAATTACGTTATCAAACAAGGCACTCTGATTTTCAGCGTTCACAAAAGTGTCTGTAGTAAAATTCTTTCCATAGTCGTTAGTATGTAGCAGATCAGGGGGCCAAAGTATTTCTAAAATTTCATTTCCCCCATCTTCCACCTCGCTCGATAGAGTCCCCTTCAAGAGACATTGTATCCTTACCCCTCCACCCTTCTTCCTTTTTCGCTCCTTTACTAATCACTGCTTAACGGTTCCAATTCCGGAGTCCAATTCTTCCCTCAATGAGTTCGTTTGAACTTTCTTCTCCTCTCCCTCCGTCTCTCCCCCGCCCCCTGGGTCCCCACCAGGCCTCCCTCCATCGGCCCCTCAGTTCTTCATTCCGAACCCTCTCCCGCCCCAGCCACTTTCTAATTATGTCCCTTGTTCTCATTCCACCTCTCACTCAAACACCTAACTTTTAAAACTTAATCTCCTTTCTTAATTAATTTTGCTTCAGTCTCTTATTAATTTATAATCCGTGCCATTTTCGGAGCTAACGACTCGCTTCGGTTACACGGAAGACGGAGGGGATGGCTGAGATACGAGGATTATTATAAAGGCGATTGTTATTCTTCAATTACTCTTTATACAATTTCCGATGAATAGACTGATCCCTATATCATTAATATAAACCTATTACCGCACATTAGTAAGTACATTTTTCTATGCAGTAAAAGGCGTACGGTTGTGGATATTCTGAATTATATTGATTAGAATAGAGATCCTTCAACATTATCATATTATATATTAAAGCGATCCATTTACATATGCCTAAATATTGCTAGAATGTTCGAATTATTTCTGAAAAATTGAAACAATCAAATTCTAATTATGTTAAAAATAAGCCCATGGTGAATTTTCAGATCTTCCAGAGGCGTTTTAAGCAATATTTATTTAGTAACCAAAGTCATTTGAATAACTTAGATGTAAATGAAAGGAACCAAAAAAAGATATATATTTTTCCTAATTCCCTCCTATATAATAGCCTTTATCTATGAACTTCACCATAATTAAGCTTTTGAAACTAATTTTCTGTCATACCTATCAGCCCAATTTACAACTAATTGGCAAGATAGTTTCATCACTACTGAGTTTAAACACGATAGAAAATGTGTGTTTAACTCTTAAAATGTTATCTTTTTAAATGGGTGAGAGCCAGCTTTATTGCAAAGTTAATGGAGTGACGTTAAATGTATATAATTGTGCACAGTATACCCCTGCTTGTACTGTTGTTTTAGTTTTATTTTCTTTTACTGAAAACGCATCCTTAGAATATGATAAATATATTAACACTTTGTAAAATTTTTACTCAACAGGGTGCTTGATACTTTCTCATTCGTTGGATAACCACACAGATAAAATAGACTTAACTTAATTAGTATTCACTCTCCTTATTACACAAAATATATAGCACAATTACTTTCCCCATACATCTATTTCCCTACTGGCAACTGTTTTTCTTTTTCATTAGGTTTTCATACGAATATCGGTCTTCTCATAAGATAAATATTCTTTGTAATACTTTAATTCTTATATATTTACTGCCACTATTAAAGTTATCTTAAAAAAATATACTTATTTACATTAATTCTATATACGTTTTTGATCTTTAATTATAGGTACCATTCGCCTTTCCCTATATAAGTAAATATCAATCTTGAAATTGGTTTAACGTAACACTCTACTCAAATGCTAATATTTTATCCCATTTGTGCATTCATATCTTTTCGGATTAGCGTCATTTAATGTATATTACCTATGTCATTTAATTTATGTTCTCGTATAATTCATCTGGGGTCTTTCTATAAAGTCTTTCTATCAAGTCGATTTTCATTCGACAACTGTCTTAATTCAGTCATTGTGGTGAATAATATGTCCTATGATGATTCTATTTTCTTATTAAAGGTATCATTAACCTTTTTTTCCCACTCTTCGTAGACTCTACTCCCTAGATATTCTATCCTTACATATCTATATCGGTCACCTGTAAAAGCGCATTCCCGAAGCTTCCGAATTTTCTTCCTTCTGCAGAAATGCCCATACTTCACTGCAATCAAAAGCATTCAGATACATGTCTGATTAATTATTTCCTTACTTTCAGGCATGTGTCCCTGTATGTTTGTAGCTTTTTGTGGAAAAATGTCTTTCTTGTGTTGATCTATTCTTATTCTATTTTTGCTCCTTTTCTGTAATTTTTTCATGAATAGCAGAGAACAGGGCTATTGCCCTTTTTCAACTCTTAATTTTCCATTTCATACATATGTCACCTCCTCTTCTATTTTAAACCCTAAACTAAATATTTTATATCAGTTCTAAGGCCTGTGAATAATCTTCTAGAGCATGGGATCCTCACAATGTGAGTTGGATTGCGGAGTTGCGTTCGAGAAATTAGTTTTGATAATAATGTAACCCAGTAGCGTTACTGGATTATTAGAAGAGATATGTTGGGAATCCCTCTCCGGCAAAAGGATAAATTACATTTTTTTAATTCTTCATTTATTTAATTAATGTTTAATTAGTAAGAGTTAATTTAAATCTTGCATAAAATATAAGTTAGCCTCTTTTCTGGTGTTGATAAAAATGACTTACTAGTCCCGTCGTACTACAGTTGAAGACATCGTGAAATAAAGATTAGAGAGATAAAATGTAGAACGGAAAGTTTTAAAATGTATTTTCCCCTCGAATGATAAGGAAGATAGAAGAAGATAAGATAAAGAAAGTTTTTATTCCACAAAATACAAGAAACAAAGATATATA
>LYUA01002350.1:46347-59130 GCA_002093875.1 Calopteryx splendens | reverse complement strand
TATATATATATATATATATATATATATATATATATACATGTATATATATAATTTAATATATATATAATGCGAATGGTAGCATTACACATGCCTAAGTCGACCGATAATTCAGGCAAAAGTAAAAAGATTCGAAGCTGAGTGTTGCTTGTCACGTGATACCTCCATCGTTGCCGTCGGCGAACTGAACCTATTTCAACTTGCATCCGCGGCCGCTAATGTGATGGTGAGGTCAAATCAATTTATCTTTCACCACATATGGCATTAGGCTAACAAAATAACATAAAGCGAAATCTGTGCACGATAAATTATGCGATTAAAGAAACTATTGTCACTCTTTATGCAGCAGCTCTCGCATCATACGATATAATTGTAGTAATGAGTTATTGCGGAAAACCAATGATGCGAAAAATCAAAACGTACCGAACCCGTTCATCAGTATCCCTGTGACTTATTTAAGGTAACAATCCTGTAGGATACCCTGCGTTCTCGGATGTATATATTAAATTGTTGATGATTGGTAATTCCATCATGCGCAGAAAAAAACTGAACGTGTGGATGAATGGAAATTTAAATTATATAAATGTTGCCAGATGTTTATGAGATGCTGTGTCAGCCAACGTTAATATCGCTCTCTTTAAAGATTTTTCCTGGACTTCACCGAAGTGTTCCAATATCATGATTTTTTTATATTTTTTTTCCTGCGTGAGTTCTGATATATTTTCTTTTTGACGGAAAATGAAACTATTGCCTATAAAAAATAAAATAAAGTTGGCTGATTTTGAGCGCATCTTTTAAATTATCCGAGCCAAAAGTGAATATCTTACCTTGTAAACAAGCAGACGTAATAAGGCATTGCCTATTGAAGCAAGGAAAAACCTCATTACGGATAAATATAAATAAGCTTTGCAGTTGTTTTCCAAAAGAGTTTTTTTAAGGTAACTCGAGAATTGTCTAAAAGAGATTCGACGCTCTACACAAGTGCAGCATAAATGTTTCAACGAAGAAAATCATCTACGAGAATTTTCTGAAAGGCGACCTTAAAACTACCATACATTCAGCCGAGCTACCGCTGAGCTTCAAGTAAAAGTAAACTTTCAAGTATCGGTGTTTGCAATGAGTTATTCAGTGCCATTGCCAACATTCGCCTGAGTAATGGTCTAATTAGAGCAAGAGTAGCTACATTTGAAGTTTCGATTGCATGAAAGCTTAAGTGCTCCCGCATTCTAAATTCGCTTGAGTGTAAATCACTAAATGATGAAATACACCAATTACTTTGCCTAGATTTGAATATGCGACCAGGACGTTTCCTACCAAGTGACTCAATGATCAAATACCCACCGATTATGCAGCAAAAGTCAATGCACTAGCATTAATTAAATTTTAGGGAACACGATTCTTTATTTAGAAAACAATTAAAGGATACGCTAAATCAACACGGCGACCCAGTTAGTTCTCGAGTCCCAACCTCCCTAGGTAAGTAACGAGTAAAGTAACCACTAAGACAACCCGATGATCAAAGTTAGCACCCCGTATTTAGTATGAGTAGTTACCGTTCAAGAAAGTTGTAGGATCCATTGTTTTCGGGTTGCTCTCGCGTTGGGAGAGAGAATGAATGCACGTGGAGCTTGGATGAAAGTTTCGGTAACAACTAAGCCATCTTCTTCAGCTCCGCAGGTGTAATGAAGTGTCAAGAATCAGTAGCAAAACTTTAAGTAAGAAAGCGTTTTGGAATATTTGAATATTATAAATGAAGCCGGCAGTAAATTCTTTAAAAATTTTATACCATAGCTGACATCAAGAGGCACACATTGACCAATAATAGCAACCACCACAAAGTTCAAATCCGAAGAGAAAACGACACCTGAGACAAGTGGTCTAATTTCGGATTACACGAAATTTAGTGTCCTCAGCTGAACCAGTGTCAGTGCCAGAACATGCGATGACCTATAAATCACATAGGTGGATGCTTTAAACTCAGTAACAGACTGTAATGAACAACTGAAAGGATAATATTAAATCTATGAACAAAAAACCTTGAAGAGTATAATTCATAATATATTTACTATGGTTAGGTAAGTTCTTACGACCTTTATATCTATGTAATATATACTGTTTTTATGTAACATAAAATATTAATATGGCTTATATTTCCTTGAAATATTACTAAAAATCTGAATTTTAGACATGCGAAACAATTTACAATGCAAAAATCATCTATCTGAACCCGGACTCGAACCAGGTTACCGTAACCGGGAACATAACTGGAACAATACTGGAATAATAATACAACCGGAACCTGTATTATAGAGGTCAAATCTAAGGTGATTAGTGTCTTTCTCCTTTATAAGGGACCTGGATGATTTATTCTCGGATGAAGCGGAAGGTATAGGGAATGAAGCATCACCCGGACCTTCCGGTTAGTAGCTCAGCGCTCTACCCATTGGGCTACCACTCTCTTAATGCTATCGTAATAGATATAAATCTTCAATGCACTAGTTATACTAATAAATGTATCTTATTAAAACAATTTGGTTGTAAACGAGATAGGATTTACAAGTGAAATCCCTTTTAATAAATTTTCATCTTCTTCTTCAACTAAAGGCACGCCCTTGTCGCTGCAACCAAATGGTCCTGTTTTCTGCTGCTCTATTGAGCTGTAGGTAACTCTTGCTCTCCATCAATGCCTGTGACCTGTTCAAATGCTGTAGCCTTGGTCTTCCTCTTCCTTTTTTCCCCGACACCTTCTCGTCCATAATGTTGACAATAACTTTTTAAATTTTCATACTTGATTAAATTTCTTCTTTTACGACTCAAAGTTGACGTGGCGTTAGGCTACTGACCAGTGGTTTCCGGTTTCAATTCCCAGGTTATGACTTTGGTTAACCTCACTTAAAAAATAATTGGTGCATTACTCAGGTTACTACAATTTCGTGAAAAGCCGAATGGAGGAATAGATTAAGTAACTGCACCTTTATTCTTTATGTTGGAGTTTCACATACGATATTTTAAGGTTTAAATCGGTGTAAGTTCACCCAAATCAACTAAAACCAAAATTATTTTTGAAAAAGGAGAATGAATAACAATGCTCCAAAAAAACTCATTTTTAGTTAATGCATTGATTACTGATACAAGGAGAAATATTTCGTGTTGGACGTTCTTCCTATTCGTTCATAATCAAATAGTTTAATTATAATGTCTCTGAATTGAAGCACTGAATTTATCTCCCAAAATGTATTATCCCACATCATTCATTCATCGGAAGAATCCAAAACTGAGATATTTTTCTATAATCCGGTTAACTTAGATAATGTCACTCATGGGGATATCACTATCACTTTCATTGATTCCTCACTGTCTGCATGCTGAAGTTTCTATTTACAATCTACTGAGAATTCCTCCGTGATTTTCACCGTACCAACGAAAGATAAATGCAAAAAAGTATAAAAAAGGTCTTTCAGCGCTACATCATTTCCCTTGCTCCTAAATTTGAGTGTTATCTGAGTTTTAGAGAGATCCCCCAATCAAATACGATGATATCCCCCGCTACTAGATATGTGCAGCCGGAAAGGTAAAAAAAATATTTACAAAAGGAGACCGCGGGAAATGTGTGATGTGGGTGTGAAAACCAGAAGTAGCATACAGAGAGGGTGATGCGGGCGCTGTCCGACGGGAGGGGTGTTGGCGAGGGGAGATACTGGCATCGGGGATTGGAAAAAAATTTACGTGGACCTTTGGGAAGAGTGAACGGACATCAAAATCACAATAAGTCGGAAGAGGAGTGAAAATCGAAAGTATTGTGGTAGTTTCCACCATGATTGAGCAAGGCATGTTGGGTTTGACTGTGCGTCGGGGAAGTGACAAGAAAGGTGGTAGCAAGGTTTTAGTGTGCTGCGGGGATGGGAGGATGGGTTAACAGAGGAGGAGGGAAATCTCTTCAGCAACCCCGGACTAAGCCAACACGCCATACAAAAGCCAGAGGTACTCTCGACCATCCCCACGCTAGTATTTGTGCCCACGGGTTTTTTTTCCCCGCGTAGTGGAGGGCGGCAGCTGTCCCCGACACCCTTCGAGTAGGATGGGTTTCCCAATCAATTGGGCTGCTGAGGTCGAGTATAAGCTTTGCGAGGACTTCGACAAAGTTAGGATGGTGTACAGTGTCCAACCCTACCCACCAAGTCACAACTGGCATGGTGGTTACCAAGCTGAGGAAGGAGGAGATTCTCTCGGCATTTCCTGACCCGGTCTCCTTGACTTCCATTGCTCTGGCTCTTGCCTATGACAGAATGGTAGAGAGAGGGGGAGACTCCTCACTCGTGCTATTGAAAACGAAGAAATAGAATAAATTGCCCTGGAAGTCAAAAGTCAGATCCCTTTGTCAAACAATGCTAAACTATGAAGAGCCTTGAGGTGAATGTGGAAAGAGACGTTTCCATTTCATTGCTGTGGAATGTCCAAGAAATTGAACATCTGTCGATGTTGAGTTTCTGATCACAGAGATGAAACAAGTTCAACTCATCATAATTGTCATTATGGAGACTACTGCACGAATCAATAAATAGTTCGACGCAGTCAGAATGGACGAATTCTTCTCTTACGCCATGATGTGAGGACAAAGCAAAGGCTCCTCTGATGGGCACGAACGACGCGGCTCCAATTGGCTCAAGGTTTAGAACTGAAATGAAATCGTTGGGCGAGAGCCACCAGTAAATTCCGACGGCCAGGTGGAACAGAATTGGAGAGGCGGAGGGGAGAGGGGGGAGGTTTGAGAGGAGTAGTTAGTGGGGCGGGGAGGAGGAATAGATGTCGCTTGGGAGTGGGGAATGTCAGAGCAAAAGGAGAAAAAAAAATAAAATCGGGTTGCAATTGGTGGATTGGCCAGGCCTTTTCGTTCGTTTTTCTTTTTATTTAAATTCCGAATTCGCGCCGCATGCCAAATGAACCCGAGGGAGAGGGCACTCGATAATGAACCAAAGCAAAGGGTAGGGGAGTTTACCATCGACATTTGTTAATTTGCATGCCTGTTATTCGTCATACGCTTCATCAGATGCAGTTTCGGCTTTGTGGGTAAAAATTTAGATCAAACAACTTTTTTTATGACTTTGCTTACAGTATCAGTATAGATTTTTTTAGGGTTCATCAATAATATCCGATTCTCCCCGAAGTACTTTCAATGAATTGCAGATATATAGCATATATGGCTTCACTGCAACTCCTGGAGGACCATTCATCACTATGCTACGCCCAAAAACAGCCGGCTAGCAAGCGTTATAATGTTCTTTGAAAATCGAACGCACTATTCCAATACCCGTACAAATTCTCTTCTCTCATGACTGGGAAGGCAGTCTAATTGTAATAACATTACATTCTGGATGAATTTTCAGCAATGTATTGGGACACTTCTTTTGCAGAAAAAATCTGGGAATCAGTTTAGTTGTATGCTGTGGCTAGAATTCAATTTTAGACGTGATTTGCGTTACAAACGCTTATCATAACATCGAATTATCAGGTTATTTGCAAACGCAATTCATATCTGCAGGAACATCGATTTTCTGCCGACATCATTATCATATCAAAGGCAAAGCTTTTGAGAAGTGGCAAATTGTGTTCTCAAATTCAGGAGAAAATCAGTGTTTTCATGAAAATAAAAACATAGATGTTGAAAAAATCCATATCAAATAGTCTGCAGTCAGAAACTTACTCTTAAAATTACTTAGGTTACCAAAAAACCATTTCTGCTCCACATTTAGCAAGGATTCATTTTTATCACAATTTGTGACGCTTATAAAAAACGCGTACCGAGTGCAAGTGAAAGTGCTGACAAATTTAATATGTTGGGGTAGGAATACATGATATTTTATTGAAACACACTAGAATCTAGACTTTTTGTGTTGCATCATGAAACTAACTCTCCTATTTCAGAATGGCAAGGAGAGGAAATGAACTGTTCGTAATTTCGGTAATCATAAGTATTTACACACTGGTTTCTTTCTTAATGCCGAAAATGATTATTATAACCTGAAATATGATGTGATGGGTGAATCAGCTTCAGGTGAAGGCTGCGCTGATAAATACATTTTTAGAAAGAAACGTCTAATGCATGCAAGCTGATGGGCTTAAGCACAAAACTGAATAAATATAAATAACTACTTTGTTAACTAAACAAAAAGAATCCAAAGGTACAAATCACTTGGATAAGTTCCGAAATTCCTTCTTCTCTTAACTTATTAAGATTCGGATTTAGAATTCATAAATTATTCTATTACGTCTATCGTAATTTAGAATGTATTAGTTGAGGATTAAACGTGAGTAGAAATTCTCTCACTGAGTCATATTTCACAGGAATTACGATTTTTTAAGAAAGTGAAAGAGAAGTGGGTTAGAAAGGAGCAAAAATTTCAGAAAAAAAACTTTGACTACTGATGGGCATATATTGCTTCTTTAATTAGCATAACTAATCGCATGAAATTAACTATCTAAAAGTCACCATTCAGCACTAACTAAGACAATACTGTTCGTTTCAACAGTTCATCATGGGTACCTGGATGTGAAAAGAGCAATAATGAAGAATTTCTAGCTTCCACCTGTGATTTGGCTTGATTGTTTGTCTGGTTTATTCGTGGAAAAACTGCTTCATCGCGAAATATCACCGAAGCGAGCTCCATTTAATCAATTATAACATTATAAACGCTCCACTCTTTGCCTTCGGCACTTGGTACGCTCCCAGTTATTGCATGAACTTGTTCACCTACAAAAGTCGTACCTGGTTTCATGCCGGCGAAACTTAGGTAAACCGCAGCAAAATGTTTGCCGTTCGAACGAGCTGAGTTATACGTGCTCTGTGTGTTTTCCATTATCACTCCTCGAGGCTTCCAACTGTCTTCCCTGAAAGGATGGAGTCGGTAGGTCTCTGTCGAGAGCGTGGAGTGGAGGGATTTGTGGTGATGTGGGGATGAAGGGAATAGGAGACTGGAACGTGGTGAAGTGAGGAGGAAGGTACGGTTAAGGAGAGAGAGGGGGAACTGGGGAAGGGGGAACGTCTGGCCGGATGTGCTCGCGAAGGGGGCCGGCCATTTGATTCGAGGTCCTTAAAGATTTGAGTAGGAGGGGCGGAGGGTATAGGAAAATAGGAGACGGAAGACTTGGAGGGTGAGAGTGGGGAGGACCTTTAGAATGAAGGGAAAGTCTCGGCGATATGCGTGTTTCTTCGTCGTAAGTAGAGCTTTAGCTAATTCCAACTACTAAGAGATCCCAAGTGCGCGGCCGTTAGGGCAAGTCCAATTGAATTCCCTACGGGAAAAGTAAAAGTTATTGCAATCTAAAGTTGCATCGACGTAACTTACGAGTTTTGTTCCCGATGAAGTCCATCTTTACGCAGTGGCATTGTGCAATGTCACTCGTTTAAATTGCTTAATTGTATGAATTTTGTGAAAAGTAGATACACGCATTCTACGTAAAGTGACATAATTTAAAAGGCTCATGCAATTTTTCTGCTGTCGGTGTTTGTGACACCGTTCTGGTTGACAAGCCAAAAAGTTGAATTTCAGTCGCTTACATATTTACAGCTATAAATTCCCTTTTGAAATCTAGGTACCCAAATTAAAATATACGATTAGAGTCACACAATTCCTGTTTGATTTCAATGCTAAATTATATCCATTTTGTTCACTGATCGAGGAGGAGAAAGTAGTTCTACATTTTTTGATTAATATCCTGTAGGTATATAGTATGATTCATATTCAATAAATATTAAGTGATATACTCTGGAATAAACGTTGATATTTGGTTTAAAAATAATTATGCTTAACAACTAATATTCCAAGTATATTAAATACTCATAAAACATCAATAAACGACCAAAAATTCAAAATTCAGCATCGCCATCGAGAGAAAATTGCGTCTGTGCTTGCGCATGTGTGCTTAACATGAATTCGCGTTTACTTATTGGAGACATTAGATTATGGAGTGAGACGATAAAACGAGAAAGTAGATGAAATAAAATACCAACTGGGATTCATACTATGGCTTAGTTTACTGTTAAAGATGATTAATAAGCATTAAAATATTCCGTATACCTAATGATTGAAAATTGACATTATTAAATTCCCAATTCAAACACTAAAAGCGGAAAGAAAGATCTGGAGTTCTCCCGGTGTATGCTATCGATGACATTTGTTCTGGTTCTTAGCCGGGTAAAGCTCTCCCTGCTCTGAGGCTTCATCAGAATTCAGCCCTGAGGACGATGGACAACTCGTCCATCGAAACGTCAGCAGTTATTCAGAGCTTGACCCGGCTTAGAATCCGACAAAAAGCGGGGTTTGCTTCTTTTCCATCTCTGGCCCTAGACCACAACTCCCCTAATTTCTAAAAAAAATCTCCAAGTTAGTTATCTTTGTTACTATTAGCACCCCACATTCAATCAACTTATCCCTCCATAAAAAGGACTACCCCATAATTGCAAGGTTCAACCGTTCTAAACTAGAGGAATAGCTGACGCCAGAATAACTGCGTACTTTGTGAAACGTCTTACAACAATTCATCCATGGACCAAGCAAAATAGTCTGAAACTACCCATTCCAAATATCTAAAGGAAAATGTAGACATATGAGACAAAATTAAGTTTTTACAGCATACATACAGTATGCAGCAGGAATTAGGGATAAATTTAGATAAAAAAGGGCTTAAACAACAAAATGCGTTTTTGCCGGACATATTATGTCTTGCATGGTCGCTTCGGATAAACATGAGTCGAGGAATATTTACGGCACTGTGAAATTAATTAATTAAATTTTTTTAAAACGAAATATTAACGTAAAATTTGGTTTGGCTGAATGTTTTCTCGGTTCAGCAAATATGGCCAAATCATACCGCTATATTGGTATTTATGCACGATATAACGAAATCTATCTACCTATATGTTAGCTCTTCCGATGCATCTCATATACTGATATTAGCCATAGTCTTTAAATCACATGAAAAAGGGACGCATTTCCGATATTATCGGTAAAAAACTTGTGACATTTCCACACCCCCTCCATCTCTTCGAACATTCAACCTCTTTGGACTTTACGCCTCGGGAAAGCCCTTCGGCTAAGTCCTAACTACGTGCTAACAACGGCGCACCAAGGACGCCAACAACTGCCCACGACCCAAACATTACCTCACGGCATCACTTGCATCTCGCAATTTCAAAAACATTTCACTCCCCTACACCACTCCCCTACACCACTCGCCGCACCACCTCCCCACCGGATAAATACCTGCCTTTCTTCTATTAATATCTTAATATGAAACTACGCGAGAAACTTATATTTTTAAAACATAATAAAAATGGAGTCGTCACTGAGGTGATGTCATAGTCGAAGAATGTCGTATTGCAATAACGGGTCATAATTTGTAAGCCGCAGAAATGATCTTAGATCACTGCTTATCAAAAACATTAATGAATTGATCGCAGCTTTCATTTTAATGCAAAGTAACTCAGCATTGACATGTACCATTACCAAATTTTAAATGAGGTTACTTGCCTACAAATGTTTACATTACAATATGGCTAGTTTATTACGAAAACCCAGCTTGAAAATTTACTCGTGACCGAAGTATTCATTCGAGAGGCTGAGTGCTACCCTCTGACCATCGACCTATTTTCTTTTTCAATATGCTTTAACTAATTTGATACCAGTGAATACGTAGACACGTGATACGTGCATCTTAAATCATTCTAAGAAAATCTATCTTTATCTAGGAGTCACATTCATTTAAAAGAAAATAAGCTAAACTAGAGTTATCTTCAAAATGATCCAGTTATATCGGTATTTTCACGATATACCTATCAAACAGAACGATAGATTAGGAATATTCCGATAATCGAAATACATGTTTGACTATCGCCCATCGCTAACGTGCAGTAGGTATGTCACATATGAGTTTGGAACCTAATATGAAGGCTGGCTCCTCGAAAGTATTTACTGCATTGCCCGACGCGATTATCTATGACACGTTGTAATTGGTCCCGGGATACCTGTACTTTCCAATTCATCTATATTTCTGGGCTGAACGTGAAAAAAGGTAGTTTATTGGTCCAACATAATTGGGAAAGTGAAAAAGGTCATGTTTGAAACCATTTGGATAGGAGGTCAAAAATTATTTTGAATTTTGCTGCAAACCAAGGCAGTTACGCAATATGAGAACAAATATTATAAGTTCTGCGTGAGAGAAAAAATATAATTTCAGAATAACAAGAGGAAAGTAATGAAGGCAATAATAAAAATGGAAAGAACTTCCCATCATCAAAAATAATAAATACTTTTGAGAGTAAATGTTGAAAAAGTCACAGTTATTAATGTATTGAAGTGTTTTGTTCCAAATTTTAAATTGAATTTTATTTAATTTGCATTTAATTCGAACTTTTTCCAAATTTTTCATTGAATATATTTATAAAAAGTTCTTCTAGTTCATACTTACATTGATCCTTTATATTTGGGTTACATATGTCAAAAATACTGTAACTATTCACTTTGATAATAAATTTGTTTAAATGATTGAAAAGTATCAAATTAAAGAAAGAAATACTCTATTCTGTTTCTAACTTGCTTAAACTCATATTTACATGCTTTAAAACTTTTTGTTCAATTTGGAATGTTTATACACACTTTTTAGATGTCTGCGAGTTATTGGTAAGACAATATATAAGCATTGAAACTATATAAGTGATGGCTAAGTACAACTCGACATGAGTTGTTAGGTAATATTTTGTCAAGCGACAGTTTAAGAGTTTATATCAATGGTGCTTGATTGTTGACTGTATTTGTAGGTAATAGATATGTACTTAGAGGCATTTCTTACTTCCTTAAGGATGTTAAAAGTAGAAGAAAGAAGTCTCTATGAAAATATTTTCCAAGAAACTTGCGATTTTTAATAATATGTTATCATTGTGGAGGATATACTAATAATCGGCATATTTTGTCGTGCCTAGAGGGCTATCCTGGTGTTGCACATCAGTCCATATAGATAGGAGGAATTTAGAGGACCTATTAAATAAAATCTTCTCTATATTAGTTCTAACATAATCTAAAAACCCAACGCGTTTGCACCTTCTCCTTTAGCTATTAAGTACCTGTTTGAGAGTTAAGACATTCTTGAGTTTTTAAAAATTATTAATTACTGACTGCCAGTTACCTTTTTCTTCAGCTATGAACGCCCACCAGTAGTATTTAATTTATATGCTCTTTTGTGTTTACATATTTTATACTCCATATTAATAAATTAATCAAATTATATGTTTATATTAATTTAAATCTTATAACTTAACAACTATGTAAAGACTTATACGCATCCGTCACCATGCTTAAAACATTCAAATACAATTATATATACAATACAAGGAGAAACAAAGTAATATCTGAAAATAATTCACAATGCCTCTGCACTAATTTGGTCGAAAAAAACTCAGCGGTAGATCTCCGTGATTTAAGCGGTAGCTGAGATGGATAAAATTATTTAATGCTATTAAAGTTATCACCTTAAAAAAATATTCACTGAATGAAGTCTAAAATTCATTGTAAGGCAACACAGTGCAACGAAACATTTTTGCAATTCAATAATGTTTGCAACATTTGATGCTTTTCATTTATCATGTAGGTATCATAAATCATTTGTTCAGGAAAAGTATTTGATGCTATAACACTGGAACACTAGTCGGGGGAAAATTTGGCCCAAATAATTTTCTTGCATAGAACGTCGTTTAAATATAAGAGTTATATATAAACGTTTTTAAATATAAGAGCATGCAAATTTTTGTGAACTATGTGAAGAAATATAAAAATAATAATTGTAACTCACAAGTAGAAGCTATGGTGGGAATCTGCAAGACCAATGTGGTTGGTGGTTATCAGAATTCCTCGACAAGTTTAATTCAAGGTACGCGTAAGAACTGATGGCTACCGTTTATGGCTTCAATAGCCGATGCAAAGAACCTTTTACTTCTTTTAAAAGACAGCAAGTCAATGAAATTGTTTCTTTTAGAGATAAACAGTGTGATCATAAATGCTCCAGAATTATTCCGAATTGCAGCTATCGACGTGAGAAACGAGTCAATTCCAGCCGGCGGAACCGCGAACTGGATCTGCGCATGCAGGTATGGGCGCAACTGATGCAAGCAGGAGCGAATTAGGGAATAGATATCAATTTTGAGACGAGCTGAGCAGGAAGACGGGGTTTGAAGGAGGTTTAAGGGGGGGATGGTAATGGGAGACACGAAGAATCGGTCGGCGAGGTGTGGAATCGAAAAGGGGAGGCAAGAAGGACGACAGGGGAGGGAGGTTTAGGAGGAAGGGCAACCAATGGTATGGGCGACCGAGGTTGAGGAGAGGCAGAGCGCCAGGAGCCGAGAGGGCGCACTTGAACCGTGAAGGAAGTGCAAGATGAGATCATTTGTAGGAGAACGAGAAGCCGTGTCGTAAACGAGTTGGTTTGGCGTAGCGGAAATTTCACAGAATCTAGGGATAAAACTTCCTCCCCCCCCCATCCAACCCACTCCCCACTCCCATCTACTCCCCTCCTTTCACCCTCACCCAACCTCCCGTTCTCCAGACCTTGCGTTTCTCCCCAACCCTTCCCCTCACGCTCTCCTCGCGCCATTCTTTCGATCCGAACGAACGTCACCCTATCGCAGCTGTGTTACGCGGCGTGCGTGCTGGGTTGTTTGCGTTCGTGTGGAGCCAGCTAGTACATACTTATTACGTTTGCAGCCCACGTGCGGGGAGCCGGCGGGGGGGGGGGGGGGGG
>LYUA01002349.1:210589-224010 GCA_002093875.1 Calopteryx splendens | reverse complement strand
TGCAGTAACATAAAGAACCAGTAAAATCTTCAACAGATAGTTAAGGATGCATAAAAACGTTATTATGCAAATGTAAGCTGAAAATGCCCTCCCCTAAGGGCTGAACACGTATACTAATTGACGAAGAAAGGATATGCTTAAAAGTAAGAAGTTGAACTATTCCAGAATAGCAATTAGCTATAACATGACCTGAAAGGTTCTCCAGAACACCAAAACGAACAAGTTGAGGGGTATGGAGTCGCTTCGCATGATGACAAAAGGCAAATGGTTAAGGCTAATTCCTCCCTAAGCCTGGTTACTTCAGCGGATTGTTTGCCTTAGCATATTTTAAGCCATAACCGCACGCCAAGGGCTGCAGAAGTCATCTAACTTTTCCAAGCACGTGGGTCGTAGGTAGGCAGCGGCTAAACAGGATTCCTGAACTCGACTTTCCATCCTTAAAAAAAACATTCTTCCCCTATTCTGACTTGGCTGTGAAAGTTTTAATGCTAAGTCTCGAAATCGTCCACGGCGCAGCGAGATTTTTGCGACAGCTACAAGCTACAAATTTTTGTACAATTACAAGCTTTTGATACAGCTACAATGTTGCAAACTACAAAGAGTTTGAGAAGGAATATCTATATAGGAACCTCGGTCAAAGCATTCGCATGGCATTCTACGGGTCAGAGACATGGACCACCGGAAAAACAGAGCGGAGAAGAATAGAAGTCTTTGAAACCTGGTGTTGGAGACGATTGCTGAAGATCAAATGGAAGGACAAAGTTAGAAATGAAGAAGTATTCAGAAGAGCAGAAGAGGAAAGAACCGTATGGAGTACCATTTAGAATACCATGAGACAGCGAATTTATCAGGAACATAATCGAAGGAGAAGACCAAGGTTAGGCACATGAAGACCAAATAAAGAGGGAAGTAAGAAGGAAGACTGTGGAGAAAGGGAATTAGCATGGGATGGGGAAGAATGCAGCAATCCACTTGCTCCAAGAATGAAAGAGTAAGAGGATGAAAATCTAATTTTTTAGGTACTCTCTCAACGTCTCCTTATGCATTATTTCCTCGAAAAACATCCAAAATCCACGGTAGGATTTGCTTTCATAAATAACCAGCGTCCCAACCGGATTAGTCAGTCTTTTGGTTGCAGACTGTCAGAAAAAAATAGATGCCGGCATTTAAGGGGACAAAACATGCATTTCTCGATTCATATATTTCCTACTCTTCCCTCGTGATTCCTATGCCTACTAACTTGCATACCAACTTCAAAAAAAGCTATCATCGTAGACGAGTTACTAGGGCATCTATATAGGAACCTCGATCATAGTGGCTTTTTCAAGGGTTTCCGTGACTGACTTTACGCAGTTCAATGCTTACCATGGTAGAAATGTTAGCAATGGAAACTAGGTACCGGTCTCCAGTTCCCCTAGAGACGGCTGGCCTGTTTAATCGAGTGATGTCCTCGAAGGGAGGCTGACGTAAGCAAAATGTCCACCCAGCTCCCTCCCTCCCCCCGCCCCCACACACATGGTCTCTCCCATCCACCCGAGGTATTGCATCGCAAGCCGAGCGGAAGTAAGGCGCGGCCCATATCTCTCTGCCCACACCCATCTGCAAGGCCTCAAACAGCTCACCGAGTCCTGAGAAAATGCAGAAGATGCATCTGCGGGAGCCAAGGCACGTGGCGGGGGAATGCCCCCAGTGAAGAGTGGACGCCATGCGCTCGAGAGTTTGCGTTGCGCGCTATGGAGTGGACGAAATAGTTTGGCTTCCTTCCGACACCGAGTTTCCCGCCCCGCAATTCCTGCCAGGAATGAAATGGTCGCACGTCTTCAATTATTAAGGTTTTTCATTTTAATTATTTGAATGTAATGGAGAGTATGAATTTGTACATCGTGACAGAATGATCGCGAAAGATGGTAGGATGGTTAAATAAATTAAATACCAGAATAAGTTTTGTTCACACACGCGGAGCATAAAAAAATGAATGTTCGTCTTGAGCAGCAAAAATGACGGCGCGTAAAAATGTGCTCATCCTCACTTTATTGTATGGAAGTGATACTTGGGAATTCAACGATAAACAGAAAAGTCGAATTTAAAGGATGGGCACGAGACACTTGAGAGCTAATTGTGGCGAAATCAAGAGAGATAGTTAGTTAGAAGGTGTGGCTCCGGTGATGTATGAAAGAATGTGGATTGGATGAATCAGTCCGGAGTAGCATTAACGTCGAACAAATGCGGTGACCAAGGGCGGGGCGTTGTGTTTGTGATAAAAGTAGGAGAGACAGGGCGAGGAATGAATGTGTTGTGTCGATTGTGTCCACCGGTAATGGGCAATCATGAAGGATGTGTGCAACGATAGTTTGGTCTTGTTGAGGGAATAGAAGAGGATGGAATCACTAAACAGATGCCAAAAGAGCAAATGGTTCGAGAGAGTGAGGGGCAGGCTGAGAATGGCGAGTGGTGGGGTTGAATAGATTCTCAAGACAAAGGGATGTTAGGAGTCTCAGGAGCAAAGAACGTGCGTATGAAGCAATGAACATGTATTAAACATTAGGTATGAACGTGGCAGAGAAAAATGAAGTATGCAAGGATAGGGAAGTCTGGGAGAAACTGGTCCATGGGAATGAGTTTCCTGCAATAACTTAGAATCCACCTATTTTTACTTTGCCTATCCCGAAAGGTAACGGTGCCAAGGATATGTATGCATGTACAATTAAAAAGCAGTAAGTAGGTATTTCTCCTCCGAGTCTCTGAAGAGTGTCCTGTTTGTGTGCTGTGCATCGCCAGCAGGTGGTGAAGGAGGTGAATAGCTAGCTTCATGGAAACTACGTCCAACATCTTCATCATAATTAAGAAAGGATATAGCACTTTTCCACAAAATAAAGTTTCGTTGTACGACGCGCGTTTCAACTCACAGAGCCATCATCGGGTACAAGACGTCTTATCAGGTACAAGCTCTTGTGCCTGATGATGGCCCTGTGAGTTGAAACGCGCGTCGTACAATAAAACTTTATNNNCGTACAATAAAACTTTATTTTGTGGAAAAGTGCTATATCCTTCCCTAATTATGGATCCCGTCCACTACATTAAGCCTGATACTGTATATCACCTTCATCATATTTGAAATCTCTTACTTTTTATTTTCAATGGTTTGAATTAAAAAATGTCATTTACCGTTAAACCTGGTGAGATTCTGCATACCAAAGACGCCAACAATTTTTGAATGGGGAGCGTAATCGACCAGTGCATGGAGATGAATGGACCTACCAGGACGATGCCCTGAAAGAGTTGTGGCTCCTTTTCCACGGTCAGCAACGTTATCATGCCACCCTAAAATAGGAGAAAAAGGAAAATTGGAATTAACTCACCGTTTAATATTTTCCACATCACCTTTTTCGCATGCTGTGAGAGAAAATAAACCACAGTTTAAATATTTCGCTGGGAGTTAATCAGTCTTTTAAAATTTTATTCCTAATAGTTTAGCCAATAAATTGCATTGGACCACATTGATATTTGAAGTTATTTCGACGCGATGAGCTTGTAAAAAAATGCGATTTGAAAACAAATCTCACTGCAATCTGATTCAGGTAGAACATTAAGCCGTCAAGAGAAAAATCCAGCAAGAGTAACTAGTGATGACCTCGTCAGCGTAGGCCATTCTGTTGCGCTCCGATGGCCATGCGGATTTCAGTAAATAAAACAATGACTGAAAATCACTGGCAGGTCATACAATGTTCCTGATTAGAATATTGGATCCCATCTTGAGTTGGTCCATTCTTAAAGCTTTCCCCGATGAGGCCCCGGGATCCAATCTAAACATTGAATTACTTAGGTAAGTAATTAGATAGGTTATTGAATGACCTTCGCGGAAGATTTTGTGGAAATTTGGAAAGTGTCGTATCTCCGATATTTATGCACGAGAAAAATTTGCATATTATGCGGTTAGTTTTTTCAATTATTTCAACTTATTAAAAAAATTACCAAATGAACCATAAATAATGTGTATTCGATGCATCTTCTTTATTTCCTCTCATTGAATCTAAATGTTGACAAAAAATTGCTTGCGGTTGGTCATAGCGTAAATATTATATTTTATATTAAATTATCTTGCACCACTGACATTCATTTTTACATAAATTGGCTTAAAAAGCGTTTAATAATGTATTTTCAAATATGTTATGAAATGAACTTAGTCGGAAAAAGTTGAAATTGGTGTAAAAGATCTAAGTATTATTTCTACGTCCTATAAATAAGCGGGCTTCCAGTACGTTATAAAAAGTAAATATGACATAGACTCATGATCAAATGCAAAAACATTAAATAGCATTGCAATACTGCTCTAAGATAAGCGAACAAATTTAAGATATAGCGAAAAAATTTATGTATTTTGTAACTGGGGATTTGTCGGCATAACACAAATATAAGGAACAAAATAAACACGCTACTATAGTAACAATGAAAATAAAAAATACATTATTAAATTAAATAAATACTTCTAATCATTCTTTTAGTCCGAAAAAACATTCGCGAAAACAGCAACAATTACATTTTTAAAGGTAAATTGTAGCAGAGGTAACCATACCTCTTAACAAAGAAGACAAAGAGGCTTATCTTGGCATGCGCAGAGATACATGAAATAGGTATCTTGGAATCAGAAAATGGAAAAAGCCATAGAAATAATTGGACTTGGTTCTTGGCATTCTTCTTGTCTAAATGAGATAGACATAAGGAAGAAGTTGACTACCCCTCGGAATAAGAAATAAGTGTTTAAAAGTATACTCAAACACAAACCAGGTGTTCATTACAAAATAATAAGTGAAATTGCATCATATGAACCTTTAATGGAGACTTTACTTTTTTAATGGTATTGAGGCGATGGGTGTCGCTAACAATCCGATATAAAATCGACGACCAAGTTGGAATGGAGACATACGTAGGGATCTATATTGTGAGGAACTTAAGAAATATTCAGATTGACCATAAAAAATATAACGAAGGGCTACAGCGAATGTTGGATGAAAAAATCAAAAACAGTTGTACCTAAAATACAAACCAATCAAAAAATGGCTAAACATAGGGATGAAAAAGAGAAAATTCCATTATAGTTATAGAGCTATATCATTTAATTTTGTAACAAATAAATGAATGTTACTAGGATACAAAAAACTAAAACACAACTTATTTAATATTTTATGCCAATTAAATGGTAATTAAAATTTGTAACACATTATCTTACAACTAAGGGGTCCCTCTTCATCAGGCTATGATAATATGAGCACTATGACGCGTAGACACTCTGGCCAGGCCGCTACTGCGAAAAAGGACTTACTAGGCTCACTGATGCACCTAGCTGCCTGCACATGACATGATATTATTGATTCGGCAAGTTTTCTCGGCAAATTCAACTGCTTACTACAAAGAGAAGCATCTGGCAGCATCCAAGAGGATTTCACGGCATTCGATAGGGACTAGAAATCGTAGAAAATCAGTTTGGTCAGAGTGGTACAGGCTTCGCGGAGGCAGATTGGGCGGGACATGAGGGAGATGTGGGCGTCCGTGCAGAGGGCAGGGATTCAGGTCGGGAGATATCGGAAGCGGAAGAGCCAAAGCACCAAGCATCCCTGCGGGCCGGAACACCAGAAGCCTTAAGGGAAGCCACAAAAGAAGCAACTCGCCAGGAAGAACTCTCCCCTATTCAACGAACCGCCCGGCGAATGCTTCAACGAGTCAACAGGCGGCTGAGAATGTTCACGAAAGGGTTTCTGTGAACCCTCATCAATCCCGAGGGTATTCTGGACCGAATCGCACGAAGGGGTGGGGGCGCAGGCGGCCGGCCGTCACCCGGCGCGGCGGCGGCTACTCACCATGCTGTGGCCAACGAGGAAGAGCGGCGCTCGGGGATAGTGCGACCGCATCTTCTTCGCGTGTTCGATCACATCGTCGGCGAAGTTTTCTATGCGGGTTTGAGTGGCCCGCTCCCCGCCGCTCCGCCCGTGCCCCACTGCCGATGAAGAGAGAGAAGCGCGCGTGAGACACATGACTCGTTATTACGCTCAGTAGTAGTTCAAGTAAGCATAACATGAATTAATTATAATAAAAACAATTAAATTTTAAACTATGATTTGAAGAGAAAGAATATTAAATTGCAATTTGAAATGAACAAAGTAGTAAGGCATTAGTAAAACCCTGAAATGTATAGATTGAGAGTTTATAAAGCAAGAAACCACTTCGTTCCTGTGGGAACCAACTTGTAATTGTACGATATTATCGACACCAGGTCGTATACTACGAAAATTTTCGATCAATACGTTTTTCCTTCGAAAATTTCTTGTGTGCATTGTTGTCAAATTTTGTGCATCATAGCTCTTACCTCGAGGAGAAGTAAAGTGTTTACGTTTAAATACGACAACGGTGGACGCCATTACACTCGGTAGTTAACCATCGGAAAGATCCGTAATAGGAGCTAGGATCGTTTTTTCACATCGGCCGGGTCGACATGAATAATTATACGGAACCGATATATCGAGAAATGAGATCGTTCTCTCCAAAGAAAAATCTCAATTTAATTCGCGAACTTAGTAAACTGGATCAACTACCTTATTTTCAGCAAAAACAATTTCTTATTCGGCAATCCGTTAACTCTTAAAACAAAAAAGGAAAGAACAGAAAAGTCGCCGCCCACTCTGTTGTATTGACAACGTAATTCCAATTGATTCAGTCAATTCCACGACCAGGGAGGCTGTAGGCGCTTGGATGGCAGCGACCCGTGATGTAACTATTTCAGTTAAAGGATTATGCGCATGAATATTTTGAGTTTTAATCTGCCTAACTCGGAAATTAGGCAACAGAGTAAAGAGCGGAAAAAGAAAATTATTTCTTTTTTTTAAACTCCATGAACGGACCAATATGATAATATGGACCATTTAGTTCAATGAAAACGAGACTAAAGAGTCAATACGATGACATGGACGATATTTGTAATAAGGATGACCATATGACCATTGGGAAAATATGGTAACATAAAGGTCAAAGCTACAGTCCATGAATTAATTGTAGTTCACTCATGAAGAACCTTCTAATGGAAAGGAAATCTTTTCCAGCATTGAACGCACTCACTTTCCAGGGTGTATTTAGCTTAGAACGCTCTATATTAGTTACGATTGTTTTTAGAGGAAATAAAATTGGCCTGTAGCGTTTTACAAAAAATTCCATGGTCGATATTACTCGATGTACCAAAAACGTTCGATGTTACTTGATATACCAGAAAATTATCACCGTCAACGTCACACCTCCACCTCGAATCCGACTTTATACTTTATATTAGCGGTCGACATTGGCAAATGAATAACGCACAGCCCCAGTCAGCACCAAAGAGTCTACTCAATGATTCCAAGCTTCGTATTGCACTGCTTAGTAACGGCGTCTCTCTGGGCGGTAGTTACAGTTTTGGCGAACGTCAGTGACAGAATTCTCTCCTGAGCAACATTTTCATCACAAATTAGGAAATTTAAATCATTAAGTGTACAAACCTGTCCTCTTTACCTTGAGCATTCAACGACTTTTATAATAATCATAAATAAAAGGTTGCCCACGATAAAATAACAAAAGAAGGAACACTCGTTTCGTAAATGCGTGTATTATAAATTTAACGAATTTGGTGCAGGAATTGCATTCTCCATCATCTGATAAACAAGTAATCGAGCTGTTGCGTACGTATCTGTTTATAAATTGTCTGATGTCGCGCTTGTTGATTGTAGGTGGGAAGCTGTTGGTTTCTATCTCTCGTTACCTGTCAATATGACCCCTTGCACCAGGATGATGTGGGAGAGAATTCAACTTTGATAGCAGGAATTTATTTACGTCCAGCATGCTACCTAGTTCCAAGCGATGCAGCATGCTCTTGAGCCACAGGCCGGGGCTCGATTCGTTTCGGGTGCCTTCTCAATCGCTCTGGAGTCAACCACGCACACGAGGCAATGCAGAACGTCGCTCATCGGGTATAGGAGCACCTGCTGTGTGGCGGTAGAATAGCGAGAGGGCCGCGGTATGAATTGTACCCAAAATTACCTTACAATAACTTAGGATGGGTTAAAGAGTATAATAATATTATTCCTAAATTAAAATAACCTAAACGTTTCCTGGTACATTAGATCAAATAAATATTGCTCCACTAAAAGAACAGAGTGTAAAGATATCGAATATAAGACACATTTGCCTGAATACGATGCAGATACAGTAATAACTAACAAGAGATTTCTTATAGAAGATGGGAATATCAGAAGGCGAAACTTTTCCAGAAGTAGGTAAACAGAGATAAACACCACAACCAATTTGGTATGAAACTGAATATTAAAATCAAGCACCATTTTTCATTTTACACGTTTTTCCTCCTCGAATCCAATATTCTACTCACAGAAAATACCTAAATATCAAAACTTGGCCCAAAATAACGTAGTTATTCTTTAACTTCCTGTGGATTTCAACTTACCGACAATTATTTGAGGCACCTATCCCATGAGGAAGACGGTTAGAAACCTTAACACTGTGACGGGATATATACCCTCACAGGATAGGTTAAACCAACCTAAGGAAAGGGGGCTGTAAAAGGTTGTTGTAAATTGTAAAAGCTCTCAAAGCAGCAGTGTGCTGTAGTACTTCCCACCGACGCGCCGGAAAGAAACACAAGTATGGATATGAGTCCATCGGCGGCCATGCAGCTATTTCACGGAAATAAGCGCTAACTTCACGACAGGGATCTAGGAAGAACGTGAGTTACGTCTACTTCATTCGCTGAATTTTGTAAAGTGCTCCCTGGGACGCAGGGCATCGAGGCTCTGTGGAGGACCAAGAGAAGCGGCATGGGCACCCTAGATCTTGGAACCCAAGGGTCATGCCCTTGGGCACCCTTGGCCCGAGGGTAAGGTCCCTGATGAGCGTTCTCGAAGAAATCCCACTGCGGGGTGCGTTGCATATTTTTAAGTCGCGCCGATATCACCTGGTATTGAATGAATTGATTTTTATTCGGAATTAAAGCACTGAACAGAATTAAGTACATAGATTCCTTGTTGGAGGGGAAATTTCCGTCAGCTTGCACTCAGTAGTTTTTTTCATTTATGTTCACCGAAAGTTGGCCAAACTCTCATTTCTCTTTGCTTTTCGCCCCTTTACAGGATTCTCACTCGCTTAAAAGCCATTCTATTAAATTTAACACTAATTATTTTGTTGCCAAGTATTTTAGTACATACATCGGGCTTTTTAAAACTTGTATTTTTTTAATCGTAATACACTTCGTTTTCACCCAAAACGTGACCACGGTGCACGCTTTCAAAGTGCACAGTTCGATTATTTCAAATCCTTCAGTGGTGCCGTCCGTTGAACGCGGGGGGAATTCTGGCGGCTTTAAGTGCTCACAGCCGGGAGGGAGTTCGTCGAGGAGACTCATCTCGTGGAGAGCCAACCATGAACCAGCAAATTAAGTGGGATGGAGAACAAGGGCTCAGTCAATCTCTCTCCATTACAAGAGATTCTCTTTGAGGGGCAGGGGGACATTAATTGGTTTGGGGTCAGAACGTAGTTTTAAACTTCGAAAAATATTGAGGATTTGACAAGCACGAGGCCCAGTGAAAGTGATCCACAAACCTTTTATTCGATGTCAATGGACCGTCAAAGAACCATTTGGTGCCTTGTGTGGCGATAGCATATAAATATTCGGTGGATTTACGCGGATACGTGCGTTTTTTAGCTCATGCCCTGATATGAGATCTGATTTTGGGGGAAAGACCGGATGACGCGCGGCTATGACATTGAATCTGGCCAATGATGCTTGCTGCGCCTCGTTCACTCGCAATGAAATATTCACGCCATTTATGTATCACGGAAAATAGCAAAAGACAACTAAAAGGCTGCCATTCATTGAAGGAAGGAAGGAGACAAGAGCAGAAGGAGACAAGAGCAGAAGGAGACAAGAGCAGAAGGGCAACAAAACCCGCACCATATGGACGAATGAATTATTAGGAGAGAGAGAGAGGGAGAGTAACTTTCGTTTCGTTCATAACTTGATACAAAGGCCTTTTCTTGGCTGTGCCTACCCCGAGAGGCCGCGGCGTGTGTGTAATGCGAATGGCTTCTAGAAGAAGAGCCGATGCAGGACATATTTCTGTGAGCAGTTATTTACACGTGTGCCCACTAAATGCCCGAACACATGTGTACACTAACATTTCTTCCCCTAAAAGTGATCACAATCAGTGCCTTAAGAATTCCCCCTACGGTCCTTTCAGGATAAACTAACAGCCACCCAATCAGTAGACTACTCTGCATGTGGGTCTCGTTCATTTCGGAAAATATGAAATATCTATGGAATTTGAAATAGCTCCATGCGCGAACAACAATCCGGAGGGGAAAGGACGTAGGGAAGGGGTGCAGGAGAGGGGTGCAGGGAAGGGGTGTAGAGTTAAGGGTGCAGAGTCACCTTTTGGTATGAGTTTAGTGAAAGAGATTTTTCCTTTTCTACACCTGAGTATGCGAGCCTGCTTACATCTCCTAATGTGCCCACGAAATACACTCCGCTCAATGGTCAGCATTCTAAAATTGTACTTGATGAATCAAAATAATTCCCCGAGCATGTTGTCCAATTCACGCGTCCCCCTGAAACTTTCAACAAGAGGGTCACCTGCCTCTTATTTCCCCTTTCGTTTGACGTCATGGACCAGGTCAACGCGAACGGACTATACAGTGTCCACTACGGCTTCTTGACTTTTCCGATTCCGATCTCTTGCAATCATCGGTGGGTGCCTTCCACGGCGGGCAGCGGCCTCCGAGAAACCCCCATTCCCGTCAACGCCGTGTCACCATTGACGCCGCACCTTGTGACCATTCCTTACCTGTCCGCCATAGCTTCAGGATGAGCAACTAATCTATTTATGTAAGAAATGCACAATTTGAAATGGAAAAACTTCAGAGATGCTGATCTGTTGAAGCATTTACGACGGATCCATGAAAACCAAATGGAGATACTAAGGTGTCCATCCAAAATATAACTTACTACATAATGCACAACACGCAATGCGAAATTGATAGTAAATGAGGGGGTGTTGGATTTTTCCATCGGAAAAGGCCTTCCGCGCATAGGGGAAATGCTAGGCTTGGATTCAAGCTACGCAAGGAGCAAAGAAGGTAGAATTCGCTGGCGCCGAGGTGGGCAACGGTGTTCCCCCCGTCGTCGCATCAATCAAAGCTTCCCTATTTTCTGAGTTGGGCTTGACCCACCTGCGCAGTAGATTGCTGATTAAGTGTTGGCCAGTTAATCCTGAACAGACTATGGAAACATCACAACGCAGTAGTAGCATGCTACTGCGCTGCGTGAAGTGACTGCATGACTGCAGTCACTTCACGTTTGAAGGTAAGACATTTTCAGCTGACACCGGTGTCTGCCATTTAGTTGATCTGGAGCCGCCCTTACACTCACACGGAAAAGGCCTCATTATATTATTTCCGTCGATACTATAACTAAGTAGCAATAAAAATGAATAACGCAACCAGAATAGTTCTGGTAATTCTCACATAACGACATAATGCTCAAATCCTTGAGTGAAATTCAATTCAATGATGTTTGCGAGGTTAAGTGGCTCTTTATACGCATGTACCCATGGCTTGATGATTGAAGTCTTCAATAATACGGAATTGCCATTTCCTCGAGCGTCTTCGAACTCTCTAACCCCTTCCCCCTCCCATATACACACTGAAACCACGATGGGCCTTAGAACTGTGTCGGAAGGGATAAAGAAGTAAATGTGATTAGAAATACAACATCTATTGGTATCAGCGGAAGCAACGTCCGACTACTGCTAAAAGACCACTCCCGACCCCGAAAAAAAAACTGAAAACTAAAGCCAGAAGGCTCTAAATAATCTTGCTAATTGATATAATCAATATGCGAAAGGAGGAGTACATAGCTGTTCCAGAATATACACATCAATTGCGACCGGTTTTGACAGAGCGAAACATCGTATGTTCTGAAGGTGATATACGCTGTATCGAAACCGGAATATAATTAAATAACGCAAATAAAGTGTATTGAGTGAGACAGTAACGCTTTCTCTCTTCTAATATCCTAAAGGAGTTCCACTAAATGACGCTATTTACCTGTTGCATTAACATAACAGTATATAAACACAACAGTACATAAACATAACAGTACATAAACATAACAGTACCTAAAAATAAAAGTACATAAACATAACAGTTGCATTTTGTAATCAAGAAGACTACTGAAACCCTTAGTATGTATATCATCATAAAGTAGATCTATGGAGCGTACGGGTTAACGTGTTTTCGTTTACAGTTCAAAGGAGGGTGCTATGTGCTTTAAAAATGCAGGAGTTATGTCAATGAGTACTAAGAACACAAAATAAAATCCTAGGCCAATACCGCCAAGAGCCGAAATGGGTTGTTTCAGCGATGAAAACTTAATCCAAAACAGTTGCATCATTATACGAAATCGTTTTGGACTTTACTTCATGGAATTCTGTCAGACTGAAGGAACAGGGAAGAAAGAAACTGCGAATTCCTCATTAAAATCTACCAAAAACGACCTTCAGCGGTTTCGCTGCAGTACAGTATATTCAGGTCACCTGATGGCGCTGTCCTCTTCCTCCTCCTTTTCACTGCTGCATTAAAAAAAATATTTCTCTAGTAATAAGCGATTGCTTCTTTGCGTCTATGCACTACTTACCCTACGCCTAAGAACGAGCACTATGCGCGCATGGATAAGACCGTTGCAGCTGTTACTCATAATGGAGAAACCGAACCCTTGCCGATGATTGCTTGCAGTCTCTGTGGTCGGCAGTCACTCTAGCAAAGCAGCAGCGTGGTTGACCTCCCACGTGGGGCGCCCCGCGAGGCCCCACTTGCCTTCGCTCCATGCGCCGCAAACGGGAACGGAGTTCGTTTTCAATTACAAAGGAAAAACGACAGACTTCGCAAGAAGTCGCTAGATCGATAAGACGCCCGGAAAAGGGAAAAATGTCCTGGAATTCAAGGGCAAACCCTTGGTTAAGAAGGTCCAATCATCGAGAAGGGGAAGAAGGGTAAAGGGCCCTTCTTCGAAGCTACTCGAAGATAAGAGCGTGTATAACCTCTGTATAACCTTGGGGTGAAAACTGGGTGAAGCCCTGCGTTTATTGTTAAACAAATAATGTTAATACAATATTCGGTGGAGTTAAGGGAACTAAATTCTTTACCCCGACAAATCACCTTCGCTTCCCAATTTTCATATATACATATGCACGTACACAGACTTACTTATACACATTTATAAATATTTGCATACATCGACATATACGAAGACCGAGCAATAAAGATTGATCATAAGTGCTAACCGGAGGGCCCGGGTTCGATTCCCGGTGACGACCGATTCTGGACACCCTCAGCTT
>LYUA01002349.1:183484-195952 GCA_002093875.1 Calopteryx splendens | reverse complement strand
ATATATATATATATATATATATATATATATATATATATATTTATATATCACACACACACACACATATATTTACCATTAGCATACATGTCTCCATCAAAAGCTTCACGTCATTGATTTTGATGGTTATACTATTTCCCGATGAGAGTCTGAAACAGAGAGTTAAACAATCGACGCCTAAACCGTCCACCATTTACTTAGCACAAATTAAAGGGTCTCTAGGAACGGGAAACAACACACACGGCGACAATATAGGGAGATGGCGTAGTGGCTGAAATGATCCACCCGGCATGGTTCATGTCAAAAGAAAAAATAACGCATTTGATGGCGACGTAATGAAATAATAAAACGAGGGGAAGTAGTTCCTTTGAAATTGAAGCAGGGCCGTAAAAAAATTTCTCAAGAGAGCAATGTCATTGATAAATTAATCCGTATTACAAATCACCACCGTGTTCGGGGACATGAAAAGGGTATGTACTCCGAGATGGTGAAGGAAAGATTGGACTGTGGTGGAGAATTAGCCGAGAGGCTGTTTTTCTCTACCTTCCCTCTCCCACGGCTTCTCACAAACGGTGGCAGCCTTTTGCCATTCTTGTCCAATCTTTCATTGCCCTCTCGGAGTACATACCCTTTTCATCTTCCCGAACACGGTGGTGATTTGTAATACGGCTAAATTTATCAATGGCATGGCTCTCGAGGGATTTTTTACGGTCCTACTTCAATTTCAAAGGAACTACATCCCCTCGTTTTATTATTTCATTACGTCGTCATCAAATGCGTCCTTTCGTTCTTCCTTTGACACAAACCATGCAAAATGGTGGATCATTTCATTTCGGCCACTACGCCCTCTCCCAATTCTGTCGCCATTTGTGTTCTTTCCCGGCCGAAAATGTCGTTTTATTTCTGAACACTTCAATCATTCTTGAGAGCTACTTCGTTTTCATTTCCCTCCTGTAATTTGTTGAAGTAAGAATTTTTTGGCGCACGCTTCATCGCCGAGGCGACGTTTTCCGCAGAAAATTAAGAGACCTTTCGGCGGGAAGCAATGAAGCCCTCTCCCCACGACTTCCCCAACTCCAAGCTATTTGAGGCCCGCTAATGGTGATCAACTAACACGGAAGCAACCTTTCCTGTTTTCCACACCCGCCCACCAACACGAAACATATCGACTCAAAGGAAACAGATAATGCCGAAATTCTTAACTTAAGAACTCGACTGAAATCCATCGCGTGTTCCTTGTGAAATCCCTTCATATATCATCACTAATTATTAAAGGTAATCACCTGTGTAACCCAGTTGATATTATTTTCCTATTTCCTTAAACTCCCACTCAATAGGATTTTCATCGCAAAAAGTTGGCTAAAAACCCCAGGCACCAAACTGCATCATATGTACTTTAATCCACCATGACAGCTTAATGAATGCTTTTTGTTTTTCCACTGAATAAGCTAATAAATGTAAGTAGGCCTAAAGGACCATGCAAGAGTGAGGTAAAGAAAAGCCGATTTCATGTTGAAAATAATAGTTTATGCGGGGGGGAGCAACTTGAATCCGTTGGTCCTCTTGAAGCAAGAATTTTACTAGGCCTTCTCTACGGCTACTGAGATATCATTTTCCAGGTTACAATCAATAAAAAAACGGATGAAATTATATGAGTTATGCAAGAGTAAGCGGCCAGGTAATTGAGGATGTACGACAATCCAAAGTGAGATGAATGCCGATGGCGTCACAGAAACATTTTCCGACCTTCGAGTCAGGAAGAAGTCGAGGATAAAAATAACGTCGAAGCACTTACCAGCACAAGGAATGAAGATTGCAATTTCCCCCTATGCACACGGAAGGTGAAGTAAGGCACGCTAACGGTGAACATGGAAGCAACCTTTCCTATTTACCATACCCGCCCACCTGCACGACAAATCGACTACCAAAACCTAAACAGATACAGTCGAAATCTAAACTTACATTCTTGAATAAAATCACTTGAGTGTCCCTTGTGAAATCCCTCCAATTATCACCAATAAAGGTTAATCAGGTGATTTTCTAACTGCTAGTACCAAAACCGTAAAGGGCAATACACTTGCCCATTTAGGAGATTTACTTGGATGAATCAAGCACTAAAGGAATTAGATTTTTATACTTTAATAGCGACCAAGGGCAGAAAGTATATAGAAGAATAGTTTGATCGTACTGTAGGGGATTATGATATTAGTGCCTCGTTAGCCGAGTAGCAATTGTTTCCATTAAAAACCTACCCTAACCGGCCGACTGCCACTAATACCAACCAAGAAGCTCTAGGATCCACCTCATGATTAGCGCCTTTGACATGATACGGGGGCTCCATTTACGTCCAGATTACAACTACTTCAAGTTTGCACTGGTTGCTGACACCGTAAGTGGATACCTATGTTCTGCCGTCATCAAATCAGGGATGAAAGTGGCACCAATACACTTAATTCAATTGTAATCCAGTGGTAAAAATCATCAAATCCAGTTGCATGCGATCAGCTTCGCTCAACGTTTAGAATCAAGTGGATGCCAAACAGGCAAAGCGTTCCGTCGTACCAGTATTGCTTCTGGAGTTAAATTTAGATTGGCTACACGCAGATGGGAAGCTAACACTGAACGGGGTTTGATGGCACGGAGTCGCAGAGGAGACGTAAACATAAAAGGTTTACCAACTCCATGGGAGGGAATAAACAATGTTCTTGGAGCTTAGAACGGTGCTCCGTTCGCGTACGAGGCAATGCAGAAGGTAGGTCTTGAAAGAAATATACACACTCTGGAAGGTTTCGCATAGATGATGGACTAATACCTCAAGGTGTAGTAAATAAATGTATCTTTAGGAAATGTAGGAGCGGCACATCCTTTTCTATTAAAACAGACAATTTGCAACACTCAACAAAGAGCACTCACGATAGTACTCTAAAACTACACTTGACGTATTACATCAAATAATATTACGTTACAATTGCCTAGCATTATGGTAATTTCAACAATTAAAAAGCCAAACCCTAGGCTATTCAAAGATAAGTTAACGGTGCTTCATAATTTCTACATGAAGTTAATGAGTCATTAAAATTAAGCATTGCTCCATGTGGGAGGAAGACACTAATTCTGTTCCATCTTGTGAAATTATTGGCAGCTTATAGGTTTGTGGGGTGGGCGGTATTCAAAGGATTTGAATGCATAATATGCGTGAGCGTGTACCTCTGACCGGAGGGCCCAGGTTCGATTCCGGTGACGCCTCTGATATCAACATTAAATGTAACATCATAATGTTACACAATTGAATTTTTTTAGTTCAAACAGGCAACCTGCACCACAAAGCAGGCAATGGAGCAAGGATATTCGAAACAAATATTTAATGAGTAGCTATCAATTTCGATATGTATATGAATAATATGAAAGGTAAATATTGAGAATGAGTCAAATAATTTGACAAATTTAAGCTGCAAGTACAAAAATTGCAACGATGCATATGTAATATATCACCGTTCAATTTATTAGGCTGATTGAGCAATTTAAATTCAACGTCAAATAAACTAAAAAGTTTCCAATAAAATGTGCACTACTTTGCTTACCTATTCTTTTATTAACTATAACGAATATTATAATCCATTTTAAGAGCGCAAATCGACGAATGTTCTATATAATAACGTTTTTAAAGGCTAGGTTACCTTGTACATTCCATTATGGTATATTCCATGGCAAACGAAAAGGTTTCCATAGTTCTGTAAATCAGCGAAACGAAAAGTGTAATGCAAAACAACTTCATACTTGAATGAATAAAATGAATTGTACCATTTAGTTTTTCCTTTTCCCCATGGCAACACTTCGGTAATATTGCTAAGAAACTGGTTGAACTAAAACTCCAAAATTAAATTTTTAATTCATAAGTGGTTTTATTGTGAAAAGTTAAGCAATTTTCAGAAAATCGTCTTTTGAATTCGGGTGGAATAAATTTATTGCGCCTAATGCAATTATTTCCTGCAAGCCGATAGGAAAACATTAATGTTTGCTTAAATAACTGTAAATGTATAAAATTTAATGCTTGCACCTATTTACCACAAACACTCACACTTGCTAGATAGATTTTTTTCAAAACATTCATGAAAATTGGCACTCGAAAGGAAACAAATTTTCTGAACAACATGGAAAAATAAATGTCCTTAGAAGCGGTAGCTTTAGTAAGAACCCATTTTTTTTAGAAATCCTCCCTGGTCGTTTTCGACTTTGAGCTTGATTCGTTTAGTGAAAATTATAGTCAAAGTGGGCAAGAAGTTTAAGGAAAAGTTTCCTTTAGCGTGCCCAAAGTGGCCATGTTCCCTGGGAACTATGCCGCACAGGAATTTTGCCATTTAAGCCACTTTAATCTAATCACTTTCCGCCTAACACATAAGGTACTAGTTCTCTTAATTCTTACTGTAGTGAAAGCTGGATTCATTATTTATTAAAATTTAAAAAAAAACATCGCCGAAGAAAATATTTATGGGCGCAGAAATACTGAAAAATTATCTATCTGAATTTTTCACCTGATTCCTTCCAAATTCTCCAGCAGTCTTCGCGCCTTTACTTCCCTGGTGAGTACTTTGGTTTTGCTTTGCATAAGTTTACTCAGTGTCACAGGAGCGCCGCGAGTGGAAAGATGATTCGCCATGCCACGCATTCATAAATGCATAAACTCCACTGCCATCCTTTCTAAATCATTGTTCTTTAGTTGAAATAAAAGCCTGATACAAAAATTTCCTGTCTTATAAACAAACAAGCTCACAAAAATATAAAACTCTACGAGATAGAAACGAGAATCCATACGAGAGAGTTCCTCGAGAGAAATTAACCGAAAGCCATTGAGATGACATTCATATACGTCTTCTAAGGGCATCTCAAAGCGTGAAAATGACGGTTGCTTCAACGATTCTGTAACGCGAACGATAAATGGCAGAATCACATGCTTGGACGAAGCTCTTTCTCGGCTATTTGACTTGACGATAAAATTAGAGACAGAACTATGGCCTTGATAGAGTTGATGCAGCTAAATGAAACTCTGGAATAGTGTTGTCGCCGCCTCTGAGATCTGTAACAAGAAAAACTAGAGGAGAAAAAGTGATTCAAGGCTATGCATTGTTGCGTCTTTTAATCGTTTACAGCGACGCATTACCCCCAAAATGCATTTTCTTCCACACTTCAAAATATGGTTCCAGAGGTAAAGGTTTTGCAAGAAAATCGAATTTTTATTCGATGAAATACACAATATTCCTAGACCCAGCAAAGGGAATGGAAAACAGTGTAGTGATGAATATATCCAGATGAGGCGATCTATGCCATCACTATTACAGAACCCAAATATGATAATATGAACAGACCAATAACACCAATCGTAATTCCATCATCCTTTTCAGTTACATTTTTAAAACTTATGAATGCTAAAAATGTGAATAAATGACAAATAGACATTAATAAAAATATAGATAATCACGTAACTAGATAGGCAAAATAATCACATAGGTTAAAAAGTATAGATAAAAAAATGTAAAAACGGACTCTGAATGAAAACAGAAAACGGGGTGGATATCTCTGACTTCCCACAAGACACATGGCTGAGAAAAAAAAACCAAAACTCTCGCAATATCCGAGCAAGGGACAACCGTAGATACCTATTCACCGGAGATAACGTACGTAACGATTGGCTGATAACAAGTCCCACCGATAAGCCCATACTCAGCTAGGAGATAGAAAAATCGGCAGTCGATCCAGAAGCCGTAAGTCCGAACCTCGGTGAGGGGTACGGCCTTTCCGAGTTAACCGACCTCGTTGGTCATAGGTTAGATTTTGACGTGTGATTGTGTAATATAAGCCGTCGGAGCATCTGAAAATCGATATCTTAGCCTGAAAAACATTAACCATTATAAGATCCATTGAATATAATTTTGGTTCAATCGAATTTGGAATCGCTGGATATTTATGGAAGTGAATAGCAAAGTAAACGCGGCAGCGGCATAAATATGTAGTACTTCTACAAAAAGCAAGGATTCCGTCATGCTGTACGCTTATCCCGTTCCCTTCACTGAACACGCGAATAATTTTCATTTATCGAAAAATAATTTTTTCACCTTACATAATTTTTTTACTTCTTGAATCGTATCAATTATATAACAGAATAAAATGGGAGCTAATAAAATATTCACTCACTGTGGTCATGGCCGAATACCAGGCAGCCCTCCTTCGACAACGACGTCGACACCTCGTGGTAAGAGACGAGGTACTCCCCAAATCCATGAACCATGCACACAAGGGCCCTGGAAAAGAAGACAAGTTTGGGCGTTAGTACTTCTCACTATTCACCTCAGTTCGGGACTCACGCCTCCAGAAAGGAAAACATAATGTTACCAACCACCAACATTTTCAATTTAGATTTAGTTTCCATATTGCAGTACTGACATGCATGACGAGTTGCAATAGTTCATCTGGGGAAGCATGAAATATTGAAAGGTTTTGAAAGGATTTCTAAAGCAGGTCAGTTTACTTAAACTTCCGCAATACCAGCATGTTGATCATCTCAGTGCATCGTATGAAAAATATCCAAACGGACTTTGCGATAGTCTGGTGGATAAATACGATTCTGTTATTGAGGATGCGAAATAAAGCATTAAGATCGAATTTAAAAACGTTAAATGGCTATCGGACGACATTCATAATTGAATTCAGGATTGAGGAGAGACATTTCAATCTTGAATACGGCCAGATTTTCCTTGTGACGAGACAAAACATAATTCATCTCCGACTTCCTACCACAATTACGTCTTGTCTCGGCTCAGTTTCGATCTCGTACAAGGCAGTTGGAAATCATCTGGTTCTCTAAAAAAACTCTTTATAAATGCTTAAAAGTGCATTCGTTGTCTGTATTCAAATGTTTCCTGTGTTTTAATAACAGTGCTTTACCTGATTAAATATGGCATAGGCTTTTATATTAGATGTAAATTAAATTTAGCATAGGGTCGCTATTGCCACCGTGATTGGGCAGTGAAAAGATCTTGCTTTGGTTTGGGAGTTATTTTCTTCATTTAAATGTGGCCTAAAAGTCTAAGGAAATGTTATTATTTATTATTGCTATATAGAAATGAAAACAAAGAAAGCAAGAGCATCTACGTTACGGTGCGACTAGATACACTAACTAACTGGCCAACACCAAATTTCCTGCAAAGCAAGATCTCACTCACTGTCGCGCAACTAGCCACTAGTGAGCAGAAATTTGACAAATTCAAACGTTAATGCAGTACAGATTTCTAAGTATGGTGCACCTCTAACAGATCCGCACAGGGACGCATTCGGCGTGATCGGAGGGTGCGATGGAGACTTCGTGGAGGGGAAGTAAAGAATTTCTCCCCATTACTAAGTACCACTAGAAGACACTTGAAAGAATTGTATTCTGAAGGAATATGAAACCGGGGGTGCACTAAGATTAAACCACAGCCAAGAGAATATGACAAGTGTGGCATATTGAGTTGTAATGGAAAGTGAGATGCCATACGCGAAAGGATCAGATATTGAACAGCAAACAGACATTAAGTTCCCTTTGTACACTAGTTTGTCGATAATCAACTTAAATGTGGATGATTTAGAAAAGTTTAAAAATCAAAGAGCAGGAGTCTAAGGTTCAACGTGACGGTGAGTTATTGGTGAGTTATTGGTGAGTTATTGGTGAGTTATTGGTGAGTTATTGGTGTTGTTTTGCTGACATTTGTGATAAACTGTGACACGACGAATGGGGGAGCAAAAATGCGTGATCTCCTGTCCTGATAACGTTTTATAGATTTTACTGCGGCAATAACTAACTACGAGTTCCGCACTTAGGACAAATAAAAAAGAATTACATAAAGGGTAATCATGTGATTATTGGGAATGACAGAAGGGAGGGAGAGTCCCCGACCTGCCTGCTACCTCCACCGCCAAGCTGTCACCATCATCATTGCAGTCTACAAGGGAGGTTTTGGGAGGTCACCAACGACTATTATGCACCACGTATCGCGTGAACTTCCTCCCATTTGCTCTTCATTATTTCTCTCTTCAGTTCTTCGTACTTCTACCTGCCTTCATGCCGTCTCAAAACCATATTCTCCTCCTCCCTATAGTCCACTTAACTAACATTATCCCTCCTATCACGGCATTCCCCACTACCTCTCAATATCTCTTCCGTCCACTTTCCCCGGCTTCGGAGTTCACCCTGCGACTTCCTCTCCTCTCCCACCTCACGTAAAACTTCTTCGTTAGTCTTTCCATCTGTCCACACTCCACGTAAATGTCTCCAATACTCTTTTATTTAGACCTTTACTTGGTGTAAATGTCCATCTGTTGACTTCTTCTTGCAAATTCTACGTTCACAAATGCCTTTCTTCCCCTAATATACCTACTATCACGTCCATTTTCCTCCAATGTACAGCATAAATACGTAAACCCATCTTCCCAGTTTATTCGCCACCACTTTAATTTTTAATAGGAGGGAATAAACTAAATCTGGTGGAGCCAGTCATCAATTTGAAAATGGCCCAGGGTGGGGAAACGGCTATTGACTGCAAGGCGACTTCATATGATGGCTGAAAAATCAAATTTGGAACGAGACAACCTTACAATTAGCTGGAACGAGACAACCTATCAAGATATATAAGCCGGCTAGTGGCATAACACCCACCCCCCCTGCCACACGCCCTAGCGACGGCTTGCGGGGTATCGTGCAGATTTAGATTTAGAATTCCCTAACATCGGACCAAAAGATTTCGACCAATTTCATCGCATATGAAAGGTTGGATGTATTATCACTATCCTGACCGTAAATAAAATATGTAAAAACGTGAAATTCTAAATGCGTGGGACTATTGAGTACGACGTTCGACTAATGACCGGAAGGTCACTGGTTAAAAATCCGGGTGGTGCTTCTGGGCACCCAAGCCATAGAATTCAAATATTAGATTTTATGGGTGCATTAACTTCCTGGGAGGCACAAGGAGTGACTCACAAGGAGCACTCCTACCCTAAGTGTATGGATTTCACCATTCGTCAAATGACTCGCATGGATACATTACGCACGCTACTCTCAAGGTTTCGTTGCAAATTTTTCTGAGGCGCGAGATGTCAAACTCAAAGTCCCTTGCCAAATCGAACGGATGAATCGGCCTTATTTCCGCTCAAATAACTGCTCGTTTCAGTGACATTTACCACCGTGAGTCGATAAGAAATTAGAAATTGTCCTACTCAATCTACCTAACCCGTGCATATAACATCTTAAAGAGTTCATGTGGGTACTAGTCCATACGAGCGTCGATTTTTTCCCTTTTATTTTATTTTTTAATCATTTTATTCATACTTATCAACATCAATGCATCTACATTATAAGGTCAATTTTACGCATTGATACTTCATTTAAAAATTAAATGAAATGATTCAAAAGTATGCATGGAGAAAATAATCCTTGGAGAAATAATCATAAGTATGAGGCAATTTGCAGATGGCATATCTGCTGTGGCAGAGAGAGAAAGGGGTCTGAAGAAGACGACTGCTAAGAAATCGTGATGAAGCAAAAACAAAAAATATTATGTCCACGGCAGNGCTAAGAAATCGTGATGAAGCAAAAACAAAAAATATTATGTCCACGGCAGAAGTGGCGCAAGCTGCACAGATATTAAATGGGAGAATCAAAATCTAGAAAAAGCGGACGAGTTTTGTTAAATGGTAAACAGATACAGCAACACCTGAAGAATTAAGGGGGAATGGTAGAACAGCAGAGGAAAAGGAATTCTATCCCGGAAAAGTGCAATTATAGCAGAGAACACAACCATGGAAGTAAGGAAGCACTTCATGAAATCTGACGCATGCACCACTATGATGATCAGTAAGTGAGGGTACACTGGTTGCCCCACTTGTTTCGGAGTAACTCATGAATAAACCGAGAATCATGCAGACCTCACCTCATGTGCTGGAATACTTGTAAAGTAATGACTCAAATCTCATTATCTTATATTAATCTTTTTATTTAAGTAAAGGAGTAAGTAATCTCTTTGTAATTCGATGAAGCTATTGGCAATCCACTGCCTTTCTGTAACGAAACTTTAAATATGATTGCAATAATTAAGGTTTTTCACAAAAGAGTACGGTCACAGTTTAACTGAGTGGCATAAGGGAGGAAGGCTCAGAGAGTCTCGAAGTACACGGAAGTATTTTCGAAAGTCGCTCCACAAATTGAAAGGCACCATGGAGCCCACGAATAATTTAGACTAATCTTTCATGAAGCTACCGGCTCGGAAATCATCGCATTAACTTCTTGCCAGGTCAGCGGATCCCAATGATTTCAATCCTTGGGAGAATAAGCTGGTGAGATAGTTGGGGATGGATAATCTAGAAATCTCCCCTGGGAAGGATAATTCCCTCGACAGGGCTTTGTTTGCTTGAGCTTTCATGACATACCTGCGTGGGAATTTCATCAGTTTTCGGTGCAATGGATTCGAAGAATGGATGGAATGGAATGGTGGAAACGTACATTCAAGCCATGCTCTAAGGGTGCAAATGATACACTTATATATAAGAGCGGTTACACAGAGGAGTTGAAACGTACGGCATTGAACTTTAAAAGCCAACTTTTAAGGATATCATACCCACATATAAGTTCACAATCTACCACAGCCAAATACTTCGATTATTTCGACCAAATCTCGGACTAGAAAACATCGTAATAATTGCACTTTTTATTTACTACTTGTGTCGAGGATTAATAAAATCAATCATTTATGTCACTACCAATTATATATTTAATTCTGTAAGACTACTTAATCTGATTCCAGCGTTGCTACCAATGCAATGCTATCAATATGCCACTTAGATGCCGATAGCATTGAACGTGAATACACTATTGAGTGGACTTACATGACAATTCGATTCGTTAGACATTGATCTGTTGCAAGTCTACTCCTATGTCTACCCACTCCTGAGAAGTGGTCGATCACTTTCGCAATAGATTTGAAAGTTGTCGGCTTGCGGAACTTCAGAATTCGCGGACATTTATTTTTAATCAATATCGCTTGACCTAAGGCTTATCACACTGCGGCAACAGCCTAGAAACCCGAGGTCATCAATTCATAGATAATGATTTACTATTTCTCCATCTCGTTTCTGAATTTTATTTCTGAAGAACTCGCAATTGGATCTCAATGGCGCAATACTTTGCTATGTTAAGGAAAATCTTGATGCATCAAAGAAGGGCTGATGAGCAAACCCATAAAACCAGGAAGAAGGACAACCTTGTTGTTCCTCATTGAAGGCTAACAAAAATCAGCCATTCATTTAACATACTAAAACTTAAAGTATTCCACCACCCACAAGAGGTTAAGAACATAACACTCTCTAGTTTTAAACATGCAATCCACTCCTGGTTAATATAAAAAGCATTTTACTCATACTAGGAGTTTCTTCAATGTAAAACCCATGATTTACCGATTTAATTAATGTTATATGTGTGTATCCCTTTTGACAAGAACTATATGTAACCTATGCCTAACGCCCGATAAATAAATATTTTTATTATTAATAGCGACCAAATCTGTTATATTATTAGCAGGGACTACACCCAATAACCAAGTTCACCATAAACAAAGATAAAATATTTCTAAGAAACATATTATGCTAATCCAAAAAATTAAACCTAGAGGCCATTAAAGCTGTTTTAGTATTTGTAAATGGAGCAGAAGTTAAAGGAATTTCCCAATGATCATCCTAAGATGGAGTTTCCCAACATACTACAAAGAAATCGGCTTCAACCCATTGAATCGGTTCATCTCCTAAACGCAGGCTGTTGAATAAAGTAATATAATTTTTATATTGAAGTGCCAATCATTTTAAGATAAACAATGAATTGAAAAACAATAGAAAACGAATCTAATGATAGCCATTGTATTTATGCGTTCACCCCACACACGCTATGTAACTATTCCTCCATGCAACAGTTGGCGTCAAAGACTACAATAACTTTAATTTTTTTATTTATATTTAAAATTTTCCTCGAAAATTTATAGTCATAGTGTATTTCAGCGCCCGCAGTTCTTTATGAGAGTGCTAAAAATAATTGAAACTTTCAACATTATTGAAATGACAGTTCGGTGAAACGCGCTGTAAAGTACAAACCTGCATAACGGTGTGACTCAGACTACAATAAATTTCTTTAAAAATAATTGAGACAACACTCCGATTGAAATTCATTCATTTTTTTGAACTGGCGCTTCCCCGAACGAGTCCATAAGCCTTCGGAAATACAAAATTACCACCCCCCCTCATTCCTCCCTCTCCAATGTTTATCTCCCAGCCCCCCATCATCCCTCTCACTCCTTACCTCGTGGCGCCATCCCTCCTGCATACCCTTCTGTTACGTTCCCCTGCCAATTGAAATACACGAGCACGGCATTTCCCCACTTGCGGGTACAAGGGGCGCCG
>LYUA01002349.1:128299-139093 GCA_002093875.1 Calopteryx splendens | reverse complement strand
TATATATACATATGTTTCACACCTGTGAATATTATATATTTATATATTGCAAGTGGCATTATAGCTCAGTTGGTAGAGCAGTCGACCGGAAATCGGCAGGTCCCGGATTCGGATTCCGGTTGTCAAATTTATTCCGTGAATTTCACTATGCCCATGTGCTCGTCTCCATATGTTTCCAATCCTGTTTCCCAACATCATATCTATATGCAATGCCAAATCATATTAACCAAGGCACAAAACCTATTTTGTCTGATCACCCGCGAGTTGTCACTCTCACGTCATCTTTTGGATGTTCACTCCGTCAAATAGCCTTCATCCTAACCGACCATTGCCAAATCCCCACCCCCACCCCTTCGGCTCTGCATACGCCGAAAAAGTCGCACGGAGGAGCGAGTCCCCTACGTAAGCATGGCAGCACAAACTTAGTGTGAAAACACGCCCCTCCCACGTCGGCCTCCAAACCTGTGACGCAATGCAACCCAAGCCAGCTGATCCACCGAGGACTAATATTAGACACACATTGTGCAGCGGCATACCAGGGGATGTGGCGTAACGTCGACACCAATTTAGGCTTACGCACTATGAACTCCATTCACAGGCAATAATCTAATATCCCAAGGGGAGGTTTCGTTAATAGTCACGGAACTAAAGTACATAAAGGCCGCCTTCAACCGACGGGGTGTAGAAAATAAAAGGGGTTAATCGCCTCCTGTGCCAAGGTTAATACGGAGTATTCAGGCCGCGGAAGAAGGTAAACGGAAACCTTTCGGAGATGCCTCCGCACTCTGCCTCCCCCCGACGCCAGATGGGAGCACTCGTTGCGTCACGGCGGTTTGGCGAACCACCCTAGGTGAAGAGGCCAAGCCGTCGTGCCCAACTCCCCGAGGGGGAATACGTCAGGATAAGGGGTCCTTGGCCGTGGGATTTGGGGGAAATGAGCCAATGTCACCTGGGATTAGATTTATTGGCCCGCTCGCAGGAGCTTAAGCGTGGGGGCCTCGGGTCGGAAGTCCAAGAAGTTATCCTTCTCCGAAGTTTCCTCGTGCTCGTCGCCCTCAACGGCCGCCAATCCCCTGTCCCGGAGCGCATTCTCCCTCACCTCCACCCCGCTCTGCCCGCCCAACCCCTTTCGTCAGGGGTCGCTACCACGCTGACCGTCGAAGTTGAAGGTTGCCTCCGCATTTCCTTCGATCTGAAACCACTATTCTCCCACAAGAGGCTCGATTCGAGCGCCAACTAGAGAGCCAATTATGTGATCCGAACTTGAGAGATCAACGAAATTTTAACAGTCATTTACACACAAAGCCTGACATTAGGGAACAATCTCCGATGGCCGTAACATATGTTGACTACCGGTCGTGAATTGAATTTATTCAAACAACCAACGCGTAGTTCTGAGTGATCGTTCGTATAAATTCAATTTATGACTGGTGGTGGTCAACAAATGTTCGCCCATCGGAGCTCATTCCCCATTGTTGGGTTTTTTATTTGGTTATGCCGGAGCAGCTAAATTAGAGGCCCATATTAAAAGTCTTTAAGGAGGAGCAGACCAAGAGCGTGCATGGTTCCCCGCGGCAAACTTTTACCTACTCTGCTGGTCAGAAGCGCGGAGTGATATTAGGATTTTTTTCATTCGTCTGAATTCCCTCAAACACACTTGGTGCTCATAATCGTGGGAAAGTTTGGTAACGGGCCTGCCGCCCAGCGCTCACCCATTGGACGAAATTATGTCGACAAGAAGAAACACATCCATGGTCCAGCCAGCTCAAAACGAACAGAATACATCCGCGAGGCGGTTGAGCGCCAATGAAAACGGCGGTTGACGCTGCTCACCCTTTCCAGAGCTACTTTTATCCGAGTCCTGGAACTTCGTGGTGGCGACTTCGGCGAGGACAGGTGGGCCGGAAAGAAGGGCGGCCAGGGTGACGCACGACGGTGCTTCCGTGCAGCCGACTAAGCCTTGATCCAAAGGGGAGGGAGTTGTGTGTGCAGCGGACAATATCACGACGAGATTCTTCGTCGACTCAGGTGGGGAAAATAATCTCTTCTTTGGAACCTCTAACAACAAGCACTCACACACTGATAGGAGTAATTACTGTCCGAAGGAAAGAAAATCTTTCCCCGAGCTGAGCAATTTTTAGATCCCGTAATAAATCCTCCCTTTGCGAGAAGTGCAAATGAACACTTACAGACTAGTCGTAGGGCACATAGTGCAAATCGGAAATGACTATGATTTTTTTTTAAATTGACAAATTTATATGATTTCGTTTTATACTTAGCAATTCAAACAAATACATACATGCGTATTGTTAATGAGACTACTTCATTCTCTGGTGAGGTGCAATAAGAGTAGCTTCTCTGAGAAACAAGTTCAAGAACACGCCTGATTTGCACCTCAGACAAATATGTCAAATCATTGGCACCATGGTCATTCGTAGGTTATCACAGTGGAAATAAAAGGGCTATCAAACTACTAGTTGATAAACCAACGGAATTTTTAATACTAATTAATATATCAAGTGTATGATCGTTTTTCTTAAGTTTGCCAATTATAAATTCTTAGGGTTGATTTTAGTGATGTTGACGCGATTTATTTGTACATTCTTAGAAGATACGTAATGAGAACTGGTTTCCGCAATTTTGTGTACTTTCATATGTTGATGACCTAAAGCAGCTTATTGCATGGAAAATTGTGTTCACAAACACGCCATCCTTGTCCCTCTCTGAGAAAAAGATGTCAAACTAGGGAAGATGATTGTTTCATGTGACTTCCCACAGGGGAAATTGCAGTGTTTTTAAACTATCTACTCTACGATAAATCAAAGTAATTATACGAGCTCTTAAGTACCTGGGTTACATTACAATGTATTAAGCGTAAATAAATAAAATTGTTAGCTTAGAGAAAACCTTCTGACCTTATTGAGTGTCCATTGGATTTCCCTAAGGAAGCAGCGAATTCTTTTAGGAGCTTATTCGGAAATTTATTATCAGGAAATGACTTCACCCCTTCACCTACTACCTCTCGCCCCATTGGTGCTGGTTCCCCACCCATCCCATTCCAGGCTGACATGGCCACCATAGTTTTGACGCCAAACCAATCCGCGCTCACAGCGACGAGTAGAAATAAGTGCAATTTTCCACAAATATATATATTTAACTCACGACCTAGGTTCCGATGTGACGCATCACCTGATGATGATGAATTATCTTATTTAAAAGATTTGAATTCGTTCCCTATCGTTCTAATCTTCGGAATTTGAGCGAACGAACAAACTTATTACCGCGAAAAGAAATTCAGGTTTTTCCTTTTAATTTATGCCAACAATACGTCAAGGTCAGACCTTTATCTTATACAAGCAGTCAAATATAATACGCATTTCAGGTGCCTTTCATATCAGAAACAAAGCGTTTTCTTTGTGTGCACACATTGGGGGCAATAATCCCCGATAGGCAGATGAAGTTTCGTTGGAAGAACCTCGCTCGGCTCGGGACCCCAGGAGAAGAACCCGTGAGTTCTAATTCGAAATTGAAATTTCGAGCCACGGAGGTACCGTCTAAGGGTAAGTTTTGGCGTTCCGGGAAAGACGCCTATCTCTAAGGAGGATACAAACGTTGAAGAGGATTCCTTAAATCAGTAATTAAATAAGATTTATTCGAACTTGAGTGCAATCACGTTTTTAGCCCTCAGAGAATGAAAGCCTGACTGGGCCAAAAGTATGAGCTGCTCTGGGGGAACACGAGGGGAGGTGATGAGTGAGGGGTGTCCACAGCCGAGAGGGCCGAGTTCCGATGGTGCTCCGACGGCAGCGCATCTTTTTGTTTCTCCACAAGGGAACAAGCTGAAATTATGGGCATTCCAGTCTTCGCTTGGAAAGGAGTTACTACGATCATTACACTCAGAGTATGTTTTTGGTTTCACCGCGTTGAAAAAATGTTTCTACATTGGCAATTTACGTAACAATAATTTTGGATTTCATCTGCTCTAAACTCTGCACTCCCTTGATGAAATAATTATGCAAGATATCAACAAAAAGACAACAAAACAAATCACAAAAAAACTGACGGAATGATCACTGTTTTCTTAAAGGTAAATTATGGCAGAGATAAAAACTTTCCCTTATTCTAAATTCAGGCTTCAGATATTTAACGAGGAGGTTCCTAGCACTTACTTACCTAAGTAATAACCGTCAAGGATGGCTAGGAATGCATTATCACATCAGCATTTCTTCTGGATACATTCATAATTATTGATGTATTTATTCCCACCAATAATTTGCGAACAATAATTTTGTTTTCCTATATAGTCGAGCCGTACAGTCGTCGAGATTTTATATATAAGATAATCACTTCGGCAACACAGAGAATCAACAGACATGTTTTCAAAATTGCTATCGGCTACCAATGCATTTATTTTTTACCTCAAATAAAATTTAACATTATATAATTTTCATAGGAAACATGGACCTAAATTCTATTTGTAACAATCATTTCAAATTCGTACCTCATGCAAAACTCATTTTTGGAGGGACAGTTAAAATTTTTCCCTAGGTTTCAATCTTGAGGAGCATTATGTATGGAAAAATACTTTTTCAAGACATTTTTAAAATAGTAGAAAATTCTTGAATGATTTCAAAGGTGGGTGTTAAAATATAAAATATTCCACTAATTCTACTTTCATCTAACACTTGAAGCTTATAGAATAACGACGGGAATCAAAAAGCGCGAAATGACCATATTCGGAGATATCTCCTCATTACAGATAATAGAACCACGAGCAGAGTTACAAGATAAACATTCGTGGACTCCAGATATTCCTTAATACTTTGCTGTCCACTAGAAGGAAGCAGAATTCGTGAATATCGGGTTTGACCACGGCCAAGTCACAGTAGAAATGGAAAAAAATATTTACATAAGTATATCAGCTCGTGACCCTGATTTTCTATTTTCCTCAGATTCTGCCATCTGCAAAATCTGATATTTTAATTAATATCATTGGCTTCACAAGTAAATTAGGGTGTGCCAGATCTCATCCATCTGTTTGAATATTTTATATTCGTATCGAGACCATCCGTGGAGAGATCTAGGTAATAACCCTGTCCTAGTTTGTACAATGACATGTAACACAAACGTAAAAATTTATGAAAAATCCAACATATCTTCTTTTATTCTAGTCTCTATACCCCAAGAGATAAGAGATGCTTCGAGTAGTTGCGGTTGGTGAAGAAGGGATTTGGGGCGGAGCCAGTCCATTTCAAATTACAGTAAATAAAACTTACGAGGGACAGGGAAAGCGTTGAGGATGGGTTTACGCATGTTTTTGAGATCTCAAGAAGCAAACCTACGCAAAACGTACGGGCGTCCTAGGATGCGGGCGCCGCAATCAGGCATCAATTACACTGATTGGGTTTTTCAGGGAGAGGCACGCGGGCTCTCTCCATGCCTTGAGCCCGGTGTGACGTCAGCACGAAGAGGAAGTTTTAGGCGATGGGGACGGAGAGGGGACGCGCTCTCCCGCCGGGGTGAGATAACAAACGCCCTCAAAGCTTGCTAACTTCCTCGTTGCACTTATACTACAGCATTTGGGAATTACGGTTGTACAAAAGCAAGCCCGATGTTGACATTGCGAAGTTTCATCGTCTTATTCAGGAAGAAGTACAATTTTGTACATTCTGTATGTTTAATCCTGATCGTATTCTAGTTCTCAGTAATGGGCAAGACCAAGTGCGCTTATTATGCGCGGGATTGATAATTTTAACTCATTTACGTATATTTCCGTTAATTTCATTATATTCTTTATTTATATATCTCATTTCATCTTAACGCAACCAATTTCCCTATGTTGTCACTGATTTTTTTTTAGTTTTACGACTGATTTTTGAACAAATTTATTTTTAAAAACTGTCCCCAGAGTTTGGAAGTCGTGGTCAGCTGAAAGACTTTTCAACCCCACATCTTTGCGATGTTTTATAATCATTATTGTCGCCATACAGCATTCCATCTAGGCACACTGAAATGACTTTTTTCTATAGAAAATATAGCACTTAAGCACTGAATTTCAAATTTCCAACTGATGGAGAAAATTTTGGCAGACTTCTTTCAGTTTGGCAGTTCTTTTTCTTGTTTGAGCAAAAAAATAACAAAATCCTTCCAAATAACTAAAAGGAATATTATAACTTACTAGTCACTTACAAACTAGTGTTCGGTCCAGTGATTTCGTTCCCTTCTATTCATTTGGTGCTCTACGGTTTAAGTTGCTTCATATTTATTATATTTTTGTTGTTTTAGTCATTTTCACTCTTTCTTAAACGTGTCTTCCTTCTACTTCAGTTATTACATTTGATATTCTTTTAAATTTTACTTTCGATCATTTTATAAGGTGCCGTAAATAGCAAAAGAAAGACTTTCTCTTTCTCTCAAAAACATATTCGATCTCTGCCCCCCACACTCACATTTTCTCTTCATCGCGCCGTCGGGTAAAACTAACGGCTTCACTGCACGCTACAAAAATATTCCATGGTCTGAAAAGTAAACCAGGCGTACAAAAATTACAGCCGATATTGCGGCCCACAAAGGAGTGGTCTGATTCAATTAGGTCACTTTGAATAATTGATTGAGTGCACATAAGTGCTCATTTTATCGTTCATTCACTACCAATTCTTCGCCCGATTGAGGCGGCATTGGAAATTAACGCCAGTAGGGTTGTCTAATTTTGGGCTGTAAACATCGCAGCATGATTAAATTTCCATATCAATGAACGGTGGATATATCGGCATCGCAACATAAACGGTCCATTTCACATGTCATATAGAACATAGCAGTCATATCGGAGCATTTTATGGCATGGATATTCACCTATCCCCATTTCCGCCCCGTATGGACGATACCAATAAAATGCAGTACACTATTGAGGATATGAATGGTACACCGCTAGCTATCACCATTGATATACGAAATGGAATATTGCAACTGAGAAGTTTCCAACGCATTTGCAACTATTAATTACAATGCAACATCATGTAAGAATCTCGAGCATTGCGGTTGATGCATCGCAATATTAAAGAACCCATTCTGCATGAGATTCGCACCAGGATTATAATATTGACTCGTCTTCTGACGGATTAGGGTACATGAATATTACGAAATAAAAAAAGTCGTGGGAAAAGCAAGCGGTGCCATTTTCCGTCTAAATTTTAACTTCCTATTTCTATTGCTTGCTATTTCTCAGAAGTGTGCTTTATTCCCACTAGGTGTAGAGAGCGTATATTTTCAATGACGGGGGAAACAAAAAGCGTGTCACTTTAAACGCTTTTAGTGCTCCGAAGTTCAATGTGGTGCACATTTGTTTGGCAACTGAAGGACAAAATGGTGAAACTTAGCGGGTATCTTATTCCAGATGCATAGATCAGATTCTCTATTAAAGAGGTTGGAAAAAGAAAAGCATGAGGGAGCGTGCGTTCAGGGACACGAAAATAACTGCAAATAGAAAAAAGATTCCGAGCTAATTTTTATTTATCTAGGAAAGTAAAGTGATATAGTAGGAAAGGATTTTGACGATCCTCGGAGAAGTGAATTAACTTTCTTCAGAATGTAGACATATTTTCGCCACCACTCGCCGAATCGCCTTTCGGGTAGCCCAGTCAAGGTCCCCTGGCAAGCCCGGAGCAACAGGTTTTTCGCGGAAGGGGGACATTTTGCGCGCTGCTTTTTATTGATATAGTAATTTGAAACGATGGGTCCTGCAGTATACCGGTGAAGACCAAATTACGCATTGAAGACGCGTTTGAACGAGATAAGATCATTAGGGTTACGGCGGTGAGGATGTAGAACGGTAAGGTTTTTATTTGTAGTTTTATCCATTCGCTAACCCTTCCCATTGCATTTCGCATTTTGTCTCCAACCTGTTCTTTTTACTAAATGTAATGAATGTCGGGACTGCTCATCGTTAACCATGAGATTTATATTTTTCATAGGTTTGTAAAAATGTACATAAATGTTGTCTAGGTGCCGGATTTTTAATACTTTTCTAATTATTTTGAACGAGCGAGAAAATTGCATTAAATGCTTAAGAAGATATGCACGCTTACAGAAATTATTCAATAGCTCAATTATTTACACGAGTAATTGAGCGTGCAGAGCAGTAATCTACTTTGTAATGTGGTGGACGTTACATAATAAATAGATATGTAAGTACATTAAAAGCAAGCTAATGGACTAGGTAATCTTTGATTTAGTCAGTGGGTAAAGGCAGACATGACCGAATCTCCTTTCTACATTGAAGTAAAAGAATTTGAAAGGTTTACAATTCTTTCGATGTTTACTATTCTGGGCTACTCGCTGAATGAAGGAGAATTTCCTAAGGTGATTGTGGATTTATTAGCGCATCGATTTTGTGGTCAGTCATGCGCGTTTAAGGCATTCATTATTTATTTAAAAATTATAGCATGGCACCGCACACTCTCTCTAACCTTGCTTCAGGCGAAAATAACTTACCTAATTGCTTCAGTTGCCGTTTTCCGGTCACTGTACATCATGTTTCTAATGAGCACCATGAGCATATTGCAACAGATTTATGTAAAAACACTATCTACGGAATTTGGCATTTGGCAATGTGGCAATTAAGGCATTTGTTGTCTTCAAACAGGCAACTATTCTCACAAATTAAAGTTGAGAACTCCATAAAATTAATGTTATCGGCAGTAACTTGGTCAAATAGCTTCACAACGAGAGGTTTAGGCTCGGTTTTTCCCCATTTATTGAATATCTAATATTGAAAAAATGATTTCCCGGGTACCAGGTCTTCCAGAAAAACCGCAGGTGACACAGGGAAAGGAACTCATCTACGGGTAAAATGAGAATGCATTCAAATTGAGTCACGCACTTCCTCGGGCTTATCTCGACAGGTGATGGCATGAATGTGTGCTACTTTCAATGAAATTGATTTTAATAATTGGTAAGTATGCTAATGGTTAGTATTCCATCTTTAAGCTTTATATACCTGCCTTCCGCAATTGCTTGGTATATCAAGTATTTAGTACTTTAGAGAGAGCACTGTGAATACATTTTCTTACCCTACATCAACAATGCGTATACAAATCTAAGTATGAAAAAATGAATTGGGGCTTTCCAGCATGCCACATCCCGTGCCTTTAGCTAAAACAACAGTGTTTATAATCTACCCATGTAAAATTTCAAATTTATGAGGTCTTCACTGCTCTACAAGCATGTCTATATACCCCAGCATTACTAACCGGAAAGCGCCGGAATTGTGTCAAAGTAGCGAGAGATTTCATTGGCTCGTAGGTATACAGACTTCCCTTCGGGGCAAGAGAATGAGTTTTTTCAAGTGGCAAGACTTGAGTTTAGGGAAAACTAAAAACTATTCTTTTTATGATAGGAAGTAATTCCAACAAGAGATTTCACCTCCTGGATTATGACTGACCTAGATTTATTTACTGCAACAGATTGCAGGGTGCGAGTAATTTTGGCTGCTTACGTACTCAATATTCTACGAAATAAGTTGATAACTCGAATTCACATCTTAGAACACATAATGGGGAGACAAAAATACCCTGAAGTAGAAAAACACACTGTTTATGAGTTTACGTTCATGAGTATCAGTTTAATACTGACTCTGTAAATAATTCTAACCCGTAATTACATTAGCATTGAAGTTCAATCAGTATTACCTAAATTTCCCACAAATGTAGATTAAAATTATTGTCATTGGGCTTTCTTTCATTGGTCTTGTGGACAGTTATCATTTTATATTGCTCAATTCAAACTGTGTGAATAATTACGACTTGGAAATTCTTTTCTCGTGTCTCATAGTAAGTTCACCTTAGATTAACAATGAGGCCCTTGAAATCATTTAGTCTTAAAACAATTAACACCGTAGTCTTAGAATATACTTATTGCAACACGTATACTGCCAAAAATAAAACAGTACTTTGTCGATTTCTTCATATCATTGAAATAATTCTCTTCATTAAAATACCGTCAAATCTTTAAATCGGATGTTAGCAATGAGAAAATTTTCGTACTACATCTTGAAAAGCATAATCAACTGGTAACGTGAAATAGTTATGATACCGATCCTTAGCCAACAAGGAAAGAAACCTTGCTCCGCATAACCCGTATGACTATATTTAGGAGTAAGTGTGAAAGGTTTACATTTCATAATGCGATACATTATTGACAGCCTCTAACAAAATGCTAATAGGATACAAACACCCATCCATTTTCAAGTGTATCACTAGAAGCAAGTGACGACCTCTCGGTTTTAGCGTGGCATGGACTGTAGGGCGTTGGGGGAGGGTAAGTGAGGTGGAAAGTTAAGAAGTCCATTGAAGGGCTGGGAAGAATAAAAATATTGATTGTGTGTTGATTCTCACTTTTCACTCTGGCCGAGCTCTAGAAATGATAGTGTTACTCGCTGACCTTGCCTTAATTGATTTTTTATGAGTAAATCCATGCGCTTCTTCTTCTGCTCAGCAAAGCGGTTGGTTTTTAAGGTTATTTCTAATTGGTCAAAACGAACCTACCACTCTTCCACGGCCATTCTCCCACCCCCCCTCGGGGGGCATCCCCGTCCCAAACAAAACCCCATTAACAGCAGTGTGGACAACGGAGGCTGTACTTCCCCATCCATCCCTCCCCCCTCATCCTCCACCCCCTCCGCCCATTTCCCTCCCCCGCCCTGGGGGGTGTTTCAGAAAACCTTCGATTCCAAGATTCGGAAAAACCTGCCAGCGACCGTGCACTCCGAACGTGCGAGGGGTGGGGGGAATTGAATAA
>LYUA01002349.1:40338-61373 GCA_002093875.1 Calopteryx splendens | reverse complement strand
AGCTGGAATGCCGGCGAAACTGTTGTCATCATTAGCCAAAAAACGCGGTGGAAACCCGATAGCCATGCAGAGCCATCTAGATTCTGCCATATTTACAGCAGTGACTCATTGATCCCATATCCCAAAACCTTTTCACATTTCCAATCATATCTACCTAATGTAAAATGCATATAACACAACACAGATGTCAATAATTTATATTTAACCTAATAATGATTCTTACATATAGAAACCCATGTCATTTGTGTTTTTAAATCTCTGGTTTGTACATTTTTCTTGCAATTAACATTCTGTTTATCTCCTAGAAATATGAACCTGCTTCCAAATTGACGAAAATAAAGTGCAAGGTAAAAAGATTATATAGATTAGTATAAACCATGAGGCAAAAAGATTATAAAGATTAGTGGCAGAGATTGTTTCTTCCATTACCTCATATATTTTGATTTCCTGATCATTCAGATGCACAATATAATTATTTACAGTGAAAAATAGCTTTACCAAGCCAAATAATCTCTAGAAAGCACTGACGAATTTTAACACTTGATACAGATTTCCATTTTTTGTATCAAAATAAAGTTATTATCCAATGTATGAATTTTCTAAACTTTCTCTTTCGGTCAACCTTAAATTATCTTGCACTTGCTCTACAAGCTCTGCTAGTTACTCTTTGCATAATTGTTAATTTGTCAATTATTTGTTTAACATGCCCTTCATTTTATAATACTCTATATCTTTATGACCATAATGGAATAATGGCCATATCCCAAATATAGTTTCTTTAAAGTCAACGGAAATGATATATTATCACGTAAATTGAGAACTTCCATTCATCTTTCCCTGGCTCACAAGGATTTATAGAAATTGGAATAAAATACCTTCTCCAAATGTTCTTAGTTCACCTACAAATGGAAAAGCTTGCCAAGTCTAAAATTTCTTGTGATCCTCATGGAAAGGAGAACTTTTCTGTAAGAAACACAAAATAATGTACCCCAAAGCAGTGCTTTTTTTAGAAGGATATCCAATGGCATGGTGTACCAGCACATTTTCTGAAAATGAAGCAATTGTGGCCGTTCACATCCTTCTAAAAAGAAATTAATACCAACACCTCTGTCTTCTACAAAAAAAGCACTGCCCCAAGTAAAGCATCCATCAATAAAAAACACATTATAAATACATGCACATAGAATGCTAATGAAGCTTCATACTTGTGAATATGCATTAAAAGCAATGTGCAAGAGATAAACTGTCCACAAGAAAAGCACATGGAAATAATATGATGAATCCCCGAACACGGATTTTAATATATTTTAGTACTTCCCATTTTTTTCACGTAAACATTGTGTAGTATGTGCAGAAACTAAAATCTGCTATATTTACATGCATGAAAAATTATTCTTAATAGCATCTCTACTCCCCATGTAGTACAAGGAATGAAACTTCTTCCCTTACCCTGGATGAGTGAATTTTACATTCTGTAGGACTTATAAAGAAGTCTCTCTCCAAGAGCCACACCACGAAGTTTGTACATTTTGTTATCTATTCTATTTATCTTTTCATATTCATCACATTATTTACTTTAATTGATTAATTGTATTACTTAAAATTAAATGAAAACAGCCAGGTTGTAGTGTGTTGTGCATGTGTAGATTGGTTAAGGTCAATTATTTCCTAAATAGAACTATCTTCGATGTTATATGGAAGAACTACTGACATTTTAACCATGAATTACAACTTTATCTGATGAATCTGACTGTTTAACCAGCAAAATGGCCACAGTTGAAATGAATATATATTATGATTAGTAAGAGTTTTCCAACACAATACTTATTCATACGTTTTAAACATTAAAACGTGAGAAGAGGAGGAAAATGGACTGCTTCAAGTAACAATGATTCTTCAAGGTTTATATTGTAATTGCTCCACACCAAAGCTATGCTTCAAGCATACTTGTGTGAGTAATGTGGAAAATATTAAGTTTGTGGGAAAGAGCTCAGATCTTAGTTATGTGGGCAAGTTTCCCAGCTACTAACGGAAATTTCCCGTCCCATTTTGGTCATGGGCGTTATGATTACTATAGGGGTTTAAGCCCTTGGGATGCTTGGTGAAAATAAGTATTTCTGACACCCTAGTGAGTGTACAAAAAATCAGTAGTATTAAGCAGGAAAAAAGAAAAAAATATGGTTACAACTTTGAAGAATACCATTTATGGGATCTCGATCTTTCTCTTTTACTATGTCACTTAGATATACTATGGCTAGATAGGAAGTAAATAGTATATCTGAATGTTGACAATAATCCTTCCCAATAATTACATAATGAAATTTTGATTTTGAGTACAGCATTAGTAAGGATCTAATGCAATGTTTTATAAGTTACTGAGAATTTAATTGGCACGAGGGATTTCTCTATGCCAATATAAAAACCAGTCATGAAAATATAACGCCCAAGTATTGTATAAGAATCTTAAGTGCTAGTCATATAAAATTCCCAATGAATAAAAGCACCCGACAAGTAGCTAAATTAATTCTTTCTTTTAACTTTAAATTTTACAATACATAGAGGTTTGCTTGTTAACAAAATAACTTTCCTTGTAGGCTAACTATTAGATTTAAAAAAATTAAATTTTGGTTTTAGTTTTATTAATAATGTTATAAGGCAGTGTAATAAATAATTTCATTGTGGATTCAAGGAATATTCATATTTAGAATTCTGCAGTCAATAAGCACTTGATAATTAACAAGCTTTGCATTATTTTAAATTTGCTGATTTAGTTTCTTTGATTTGGTTTGTGAAAAATTAACAGGATCACCTTTTAAATTAAATTCAACCAAAACTTAATCTAATCCTCTGATAAAACAAGTCAATACCATATACAGGAAATTTTTCTGTTTATATAACTGCCTTTACATTCATTAGCCATGACTTCATAATGCAAACTGGAAAGTGTTAGCATTAGAAGTGTAATAAATAATTGTGAGCATCTAAAAAAATTATACATATCCATATGTTGGTCATAGGATATAGGCCATATATGTATCTAAGAATGGTTTTTCATTTCTTCTAATTAAGTAGTGGAAAATTATCTTACACCTATGTTGGTCATGTACCATTTATGCCCCTGCACACACATTTTCTCGTTAAATCTAGATATGGTGACATACACACACCTTATAGGGCCTCAGATGTTGTGTCTAAATACAAACTGCAGTAGGTACACAGTTAAAATAATTGGTGAGTAAAAATTACCTACATATACTTTTTTGAAATAAAGAATTCATAAAGTTTTCAATTATCATTAAATCACCGAGGGAAGTTATACTTAGTGAAAATAAGGTGACCCTTGCACAACTGTTTAACACAACAATTCTTGGTTTCCACAGAAGACTGTCATCTTCCACAATAAATGCATAATAGCAAGTTGAGCTAGCTGATTGCATTTCTCAGAACTTATGTGCATATGAGGGTTTTACTGGCAGTACATATATCACTGGGAGTTTTCATGAATTACAACAAACGCATTCTGAGGATCATCCTGCCCTGTGTAAATATATTTGTAATTCATGCAAACATTTTTCATTAATACATAAAGGAATTTATAGGGCTAATCACCCAATACTCAAATTATGAATATTCCCACTATAATGACTCATATTTGATCTGTCAAAGTGTGTGGAGCAGTCATTTTGATGCCATGATGAACACTGATACACATGCTGATGGTTACAGGTAAATAAACACTTCCAAATTTCATTTACCAGAATACAAAGGGAAGCACTGGGCAAGGATACATGTTATTGAAATTGTTTAAATAGTTGCCTCATGATGCTAAGATGTGAACACCAGAATTGTACTTGCATAATTTTCACTGAATTCGATATGATTAATTTGCTGACTTTCCCTGGTTTGTTGAGTCAAATTTCAATTTTGTAATGTTCACTTACTCTTTGGAAGCCCAATCACGAAAGTCATCAGTGTATCATAGGGATAATTCCCTGAAACACACCCCACATTTTCTGAAACTTGGGCGGAATGTTGGACAAAATAGAATGAGTTCCACTGGTGTAGATATGTTTTAGTATAGACTATATTATAACACCTGACCTGACATGTCTTTCAATCCGAAGATTGGTTGACTGCAACCCAAGGGCTGCATATTCTAGGGAGAATTATAACAGCAGATACATATTCGCGAAACATCTGTTGTTACACGAGATGAGGGAGGGTCAAAAAATGGAAATATTATACCCTAAAAGGCAAACATGCTTGGTTTTTACTTGGAAATATAATAGTTATTGTTACATAACCATGGCTCAAAGATTCACATATTCAAATGAATTTAAGTGCAAGCGAAATAAAACTATGGTGAAGTGATGAGGAAAAAGCCTCGAGTTTCTCCCCCATTAGCAGAGTAAGTTATTTGTTCAACATTCATTGCATCCCCTACCACCTGGTCAATGAAGACAAATTTTTGTAAGGCTAACCAAAAGTCTTCTATTGACCTATTAAAAGGCTGGAGGTTAGAGTGACTACATTGATTTGCTTCATTCAATCGTTCATATTTCATATTAAGCATCATGCTTTCCATTTTTTCCTCCAAAAATTCACTCTAGTTCATTTGCTAATAATCAAAATCCTAATTCCCATTCTGCCCACCAGTTGGTAAAATTGTTAACATCAACTGAGAGTGACCTACAATCTGCTGGACCCATTATTTCTGGCTATATTAATACAATCAGTACAAAGCCCAATGTTGCTGATTATGTGGAAACACAGGTTAACATAAATTGAGAATAGTAAATGACCTATCACACGTCCTCATGATCCGCAGGAAGTCACTGCTTCCTATTTATGTGCAAACGACTTCAGCTGTCAGTCACCTCCCCCAATAACTACTACTTCTTCCTATCTAAACAACTACTTCATTCGTTCACAGTGGATGGACAGATAACATAAACAAGCTGTTTATGACCTTGAGACCTTTACCTCATCATCAGTTTAAAGGACTTCAAAAACTTATTCTTACCTAAACCATACTAAAAACAGTAATCATAACCTAAATCCTTGTACACTCAATGACAATTTCACCATACTTGAGCTCCTGATGAGCCTCAGTCAGAAAGGAAATGCAAGCTCTTGTATCAGGCCCAGAATGTAATATGTACTTGCATATTGCAATTTGGGAGGCATCACAAGAAAAATGGAGTATCAAAATTCACAATTTCTGTAACTAGGTGTACACCCTGACTGTGCCTTTTTCATCTTCAATTTCCATTATTCTTAATCTCTTTTCCCATCATACACTGTCTAGATCAATTGCAACATAAACAATAGCCCCATCAGTTGATCTTGATTCATGGTTATTGTCAGTGAGGTCCTTAAGGAAAACATTACCGTTTAAAAAAATGAGGGCGGAACTCTACTCATAGGTGATAAAGAAAAGGCTAATGCATTTAACAATTGGTACACAGGTATATTTACAGGGACAGCATATAAAATAGATACTTCGGACTTGAACAATTAACTCGGACATTAACTAAAAAATTAGGGAAATTAGGATGAATAAGTCAGTAGGGCCAGATGGTATTTCAATTGACTTTTTCAATATGGGTGGTAGTTCTGTTTCATATTACATAAATCATTTATTCAATATCACCATGAATAACATTCCATTGCCTAAAGACTGGAAGAAGGGACATATAACTCCAATCTTCAAAGGGGGGGACAAGGCACTTGCTGAAAATTATAGACCAGTAAGCCTGACTTCAGTGGTCTACAAGTTAATAGAAAAGACAATTGCCGATTACCTCTGGGATTTGTAGGAGAAAGAAAGCGAAACACAACAACTAGGTTTCTGCCAAGGTATTGCTGATTCCACTGATGCAGGAATAGAAGTAGATGTAATTATAATCGACCAGTCAAAAGCTTTTGACAAAGTTGATCATGATCACATTATCCTCAAGATGAAACAATTACCACCACAAACAGTTACCACAGTAATCTCCTGGGTCAAATATATTTCCAGAAGGGTTGAACACAAAAGGGTAAAAGTAGGAGAAATGTGCTCAAAAGAAACAAGGATAACATCGGGAGTTCCACAAGTAAGCATCCTTGGACCACTATTGTTTCTAATCTATGTAAATGATGTTCAAGATGAAATTAATTCTCAAGTATGACTATTTGTGGATGACTGCATTATCTACAGGAAAATTGAGGAGGGGGAAAAGGAGGTGAAGTCCTTCAAAGTGACGTAAATAAAATGGCACAATGGGTAGTAAAAATGGAATGGATATCAATGTTAATAAATGTAAATTCATTACGTTTAGTAACAAGGTAAATATTACTAACAGATATTATAATTTCTCAGATAAACTCTTCCCAAAAGTGATAGTTGCAAATATTTAGGGTGTATATTTAACCTAAGATTTAGGTTGGGGGATGAACCTGGAATGCATGGCTAATAAAGCTTTAAAAACATTGCATTGGGTGATGAGAAACCTGAAGGGGAGCGGTGTGACCACTAAGGAAAAGGCATATAAAACCCTGTTTGATCAATTTTAGAGTATTGAGAAAAAATATGGGACCCCACGTTGAAGTGCATATTAAAAAAACTGGATAAAGTAAAAAGAAATGCAGTCAGATGTGCATTGAGGAGAAACAGAAATATGGAGAGCATGACAGAAATGTAGGAAGTACTGGCTGGGAGACTTAATAAATTACGAGAAAAAGAAACGTGCTATGTAGAATGTTCCACAATCGATAACAACACCAGTCTTAAGGGAGAAAATGCATGGGAAGAACTAAGAAAGGACATGGAAAAACCAAATTTCATGGTGAGGAATGACCATCAACTCAAGGTGAATTGCTGGTCACAAAGGAATAAAATAAAAAAATTGCATACCCCAATAAAACCATCATTGATTGGAACAGTCAACCTGCAGAACTATTTGAGCCCTTTCCAAACTATGCAAATATTTTTAAGAAGATATGCTAAAAATATCTAAGAACACTAATATTTTCACAGTTACATATTTTTGTTCACCATTATGTTATTTTGTGTTTCCCTCGCATATTTTCTGTTTACTGATTTTAACTTTTTTCCATGTGAGAGGTTCAAATTATTTTTGTATGTAAATTAACATGTTACCACCAGGAAAAATGCCAACTTGTAGCACTTATAGTAATAATAATATTTAGAGGAGATTTTTCAGAACTCTTGAGATCCTTTATTGTCTAAAAAAGTACTGAGCCACTGGCCATTTAATACAGTCGCATCAACACAGTGTCAAACATTCCAAGGCTTTGACTGTGGTCAGCCCATTTTTTAGGTTCACAAGCAGCAATAGCACCAAGGAAAAATCTCAAGAGCAGACAGAGCATATCTTTCCTTTGGTCTGTTAAAAGGTATCAGTCTATCATAATTTCCTGCATGAGAGAAAGATTTTTTTTCAAAACATTTACCTTCATTCTTAGAATATTATTTGATCTATTGACAAAATGACTAATAAACTTGCCCACTATTATGGATGCATTTGCTGGGATCACATGAGTGAGAGCTCACAGTCCATACTTGCATCTGAGAGTGGGCTGGAATATTATTTCAAACAATTCTATTGTGCCGACACAAAGTTAATGGTTGGTACATGATCTTGAGTTTAAAATAACTTTATCTAGGAAATAAGTAGTGAAATTATTCACAGCATGCTTCCCCTGATAAGGAAACTACAATTTATTATTACTCACTATGAAAATGCTACTTTTTACTACGGAAATCTGAATGTAAAGAGAACATATTGCAGACCCCCACTTGAATTGAAATTCACACAGTGATGCCAGATTCTTTGTGAATATTCAAATAAAGAGATGGAAAAAGTGAGATATGATCAAAATCATGCATCAATAATCAATTATAATGAAATTTGGACATTCTCTGTTAATCTGGAAATGACTCATGAGGTGATTGAGGGTTTCGTGTAGACACCATATCTTTTTAATATTAGACAATTTTACTATTGTTTTCCTTCCGAAGATTCTACAATTGGCAATTTCCCTTGTATTTATACATACAGACTGTCTCTCTCTTATTGATTCTCTTCTAAAGTTTGCATAGCCTTTTTTTAGTGTAATACATGGAAAAATTTGGGCATTCTGACTCTTAATTTTGAAATTTTCTTTAAATTCTAATAATTAGCTCTTAAATCATTTTTAAGCCTAGGAGCTTAATTTGTTGTATTACATAATAATTCTATATAAATTTGTACTTTATAATAATTGTATTGTTGCAAAGAATTTAACCTATTAATACTGCATTTCTCTCTCATAGCTTCAGCCCATTATAAATATTATTCTCAAGTAAGTGAGGAATTTAGGAAAATTTTGATAGTAGCTCTTTCACATTGACAGACAGGGAAAAATGAAAATCCTCACAATACATTTGAGATGTGGTTTTATCATTTTGAACTTCCTCATAAACAATTTTTAAAATATTATTTGTCAAAACACTACTATGCAATGCCGGGAACAATCATTACAATTTTCAAGAATTTACTGAAAATTCAGGTTTGCTGAGAATTAGGGTCATTATACTGAATTTAAAAAATATCTAAGAAATCAATTTATTTTGTACATGCTTACGTTAGATGTCACCTAACAATACAATAGTTTCCCTTAAAATACAAAAAAAACTTTATTTTCTTTTAAGGTAAATTGTTTCCAACAAGTAACGGCCAGTACCACCAACACTATATTTTCTTTTCAGCAAGTTATGAAAAGGTAAATGGAGTTTTTACTAGGGTTGTCCTGCGTTGTACAACATATGTAACCCTAGATGCAATATCCCTCGTGTCCCCATACATGTTATGCTTTGAGCAGGTAGTAAACTTGGCCATTCCCCAGGCATGTGTTTCAATTGTGTTGTTTCCTAAAACTGACATCAATTATCATTGCATTGTTCTTCCATGAGCGTTTTGCTTCACCATGAATGTGGTGGGAAAGAGTAAGAAAATCACCTAGTTTTGATTGAGTAAAAATAATTCAGAGAGCATGGGCAAATCTGCAATAAATAAGAGTGACTAGAATTACTCTGCTCCCTTTTGAATCAGTTGATTGAGGAAGCAATTTAAATTTCAAGCATTAAAGAAGTACCATTGATTATTAACACTGATATCCTAGGCATTTACTTGATGTTCATTTTCAAGAGGGTATTCCTATTTACATTATGCAACAGATGTGGATCCAATATGCATACGTAAAGCATATAACTAACTGCTTTTATCAGGAGATCATTAATAGAAGAGAGTAAGTTTCCTCAAATTACTTCAAATGAGGCTCTCTTGACCTCACCTGCCCTAAAAGAGAACAGTGTGAAGGGTATGTACATAATCAGGAAATGAAAATACTTAAAAAATAACTGGCAACCTTACAGTGTGGAAAACTTATGTCAATAACCTGAAGGCATTCATAAGAGAATGCATAGCTCTCTTTATCCTAAGCCTTACACGCATGAAATCCACACATTCAGGGCAGGAGAGCCAGTTATTTCCCAGTACCACCTGCAGTTTCCCAGTAAGATCTGGTACCCAGAATATCAAAGCTTTTGTTAGGCATGGACTGTCCAGAGGCCTGGATTTGAACCTGCAACTGCCAGGTCAGCCAAATACTCTATCCACTATGCTACCATAATTTCTTTAAATATGTAGGTGGGAAAATGTTGCTCCTCTTTCATCTAATGAAATATGCATTTTAGGGAAATTGAAGAATATTCTAACGTTATTTCAGAAGCACTAGCTCAATGTTTACACAACCCTTTGCTCTCCTCCCCTGAGGGGGAATTGACAGTAACATAAATGTGGTTCCATGGTAAAAACCCCACAAATGATGCAGGTTGGAATGGGGCTGTACCCTACAATTTACCAAATACATCTTGGAAGAGAAATTCTATTTATTCCAAACTAATTTAGTTAAAAGTATTTTAAGAGTTTATTGCTTCTCTCAACCGTAACTGAAATGATAATTTGGGAGGGAGTAGTATATATTTTTTGGAGGGGAAGGGGATCTGGCTCTGCTGATTGCCAGGAAGGTGTTTATAACTTATTTTTTTCAAAACTTACTATCTGAAAAGCTCACTGCTGGCCAACAAAGATGGTTAAAATGGGCATTGTAATTTTTTTATCAAATGAAAATTATTTTAAAGATGAATTTAAGCAAGTTCTCCTTTTAATCGCATGAAGTATCACTTATTTTGGTCCACTTCAAACACGACTTACATGCCAAATGAACCACCACCCATCAGCAGATTATAACCACACAATATCCACTTACCACCCATTTATTCACATCCATACATAAAGAGTGTGATCATTGGAAGCAATCTAAACACCTATCTCTGCTACACAAATTCTGGCATTATCAGATCTTCTGATTAACAAATGCCAATCAACATTAATATTGAAAGTGCTACCTAGTCTACAGGAAATGCTAAATGTAAAAACTATGATGCAAAATATGCTGAGTGCTATATTCTTTTACAGTTATTTTCTTCAGAAAGGACAATTCAACATTGATTGTCATGGGGTGAACACTGAGAATATATTAGATTAAAAAATAACATAATATGATTTTTTTTAACTGAACAATTTTTGATTCTAAAAACTGAAAAAATAATTGTGGAATAATGGGTAAATTAAAGAATAGGATAAAATATCCATTATGAATATGTTAGAGAGCACTCTAAACACACACAGTATGCGAAGTTTTCAGTTATGCTGCCCAGGTGGGCAGTATGCGCAACATGTGCAGGAAACCTTCAAATTGGGGAAGTGTACTTTCTATCTGACTTTGGGAGCATTTTTTAGAGCATTAAACAATTTTCTTGAAGGTCATTCTCATTAATTCATAATAGAGAACCAACAGGACTATAAACTACAAAATTTGAATGGGTGAACTATTTTATAAGGATGGGTTCTACGAAAGGAAATACTTACCATTATGTTATCATAGCTTAATTCAATATCTGGGGTTCATACAGTCAATATTTGGATAATTTTAATTTCTACGTTTAAGAGTGTCCTCTATAATCATTGACACTGTTAAGTCCATCTACTTCAAAACTACTCCAATACTTAAACAATGTTATAAAAGCATCATAAATCATGATTACTGATTATGACTCACCAGACTGGAGAAAAATGTTATCCCCTAAGATCTTTTTTACACATATCTAATCATTAAGATTTCCTTTAAGACTTTAACTGTATTTCATTATGTGAGATCAAGTAAATCCTTCTTCAGTAACTTGGGCTTCTACCCTCTTTCAGTCTATATGTCCTGCTTAAAACCCAGTGAACACACTATTTACCTTAATTAACCCTAATTAACCAATACCTGCTCTGATAATAATGGTCTGATTAACAAGACATAAGGCCTTACTTGAACGGGTCACTAACAAACACTTCTTAAAACCACTATCTTGTCATGTATCTACCTTCCTTATAAAATGTGCAAATATTTTCATATGTATAGCACAAAGATGGCTTCTCCTGACAAGCCATGCATCATTCTTACTTTCACCTTGCAGAGGTGTTGTGTAAGTTTAAGATGTCCTAATATTTCTGATATCTGATTGTGATTTCTCATCACATTTAGTTTTAAGCTCCATCAAATGACACCCTCTTGCAACTCAAAATTACGGCATGAAACTTAAGCAACAATAAAATCAAGGAGAGCTAACTCAAATGGTATAACACAAAACAATTTAGAGGAGTTCATACTGCTATGCAAACATGTTATACATTATTACAGGGGCATCAGGTGGTCTACTATCCACTTCACCCATTTGGTGCAAAATTATAAGGGGAACTGACACCACCGAGGGCATATGATTACCTAAGGAATGAGGAGAAGGCATTGCAATTTAAGATTTTTTATAGAATATAACTGCTTAAATAACTATTTTAAGAATGAGGACAGAGGGTGTAAACACTGGTTTTCTTTCACTGTGGCCCCACAAGAGCACTATGGGGGCACCAAAGAAAGTTGGCATGGGGTGGCATAGCTCTTTGAGCTGGTCCTGAAGTAGGGGGTGGCAAAAGAGAAGTTTCCTCAGAGCCCTGGAAGTTAAGGCACCAGGTATGGCCCCTGAATTGGTAACACAAGAATTGGTTACCAAGGTTGCCAAAACAACTTAAGCTCAAGATTCCTACACGGATATTCATCATTGCAGAGTCTAAAAATAATTGTAGTGACACATGTTTTTGAAACTAGAGCAAGTATGATTTAAGCTGAAGACTTTCAGTGTTATGATACTTGAAGGTTCTGGTTTTCTGATTTATTGTACCTCTATGTACATGGATTTATCACAATGATTGTTTTCCATACCTGATGCACTTTTAACTCAGTACAGTTCATTTATATTTACTTGGCCAATGGTATCACTTGAGAAGGTAAGTAAGTACAGGAAAGTTTAAGGGGTATGCCAACATCATGCACAGTGACTGATTACTGTTTGGAGAGGAAGCCCACCTCCCTCCCATTCTCTCCCCTTCCCTTTATGCTCCTCCCCAGACTGCTGTTCATGTATGTCTTCTCTACAAAGTATTACCTACCCTATTATCTGAGATGGACTAGACCCACTTGTGCAGTAGCCTAATGATTGTTGGCCAGCTTATACTGAACAGACTATACTGAAATACCAATCATTCAATTTAGTGTTTATTTTCCATGGCATAAGAACCAAAATATCAAATGTATGTTAACTTGCATTTAATACATGCATGTTTGCCTGTACTGTTCCATTTAATGTAGGTTACTATAAATGCCCTCCCTGTCATTGCCACTCATTGCCTGCTTGCAATGTAATCTTGCAATTGAACGAATAAAATAAAAAGAACTGAAATTATTATATTTCAGTGGTATAAACCTAGCATTTAACTGCAACAAAAGGAGATCATTAAAATCTTCACAGGTCATTATAGTGGTATTAAGAATATTTTAAATAGACAAAATTTAAAATTCTGATCATTAAAATGTCACATCACTGCAACCAATCAGAGGTAGGGTATTGGAGGTAGACATAATCTTATTGGTTGCTATATTATTTTAACAAATTACATATAATTTCCAAGAAAGAGGAAGGAAATTTCCATACTGTCACCTGAAGTGTGACAGTTCTTTTTAGATTTCAATTACAGCAAAAATTAAAGTGAGGGGGGGAGTTTATTAACTGTCAATTGATAAAGGAAATGAGCCAACACAGACAATTAATACTATCTTCTCATCACTTGACAAGGTTTAATATCCACAAATAAATGGGTAGCCAACATGATTAAGACTGTTCTAATTGGATGCAAAGATGGGAAGCCACACCCTGAGTGATTATATGAAAACATATTGACTAATGTCAACAGTGGAACTTTGGCCATGCATGACCTGAAGATGTTTTCTCTAATGGTTTTGAAACATCATTGCAATGATAAATATAAGCAGTTAAACAACCAAGTGAACTCTAGAACCTTCAGAACAGAATATGAAGGTAAATCTTCTTGATCAACTTTATGGTCCATGTATGTTCTCATCTTAAAATATATACCATGCACAACCTGCTATTATCATTATGTGCCTTCTACTGCTATAAATCCTCAAATCCTATGGCACCAACAATTTTAAATGGATTAATTATTTCAATAGCACTAAAAAAATGCTAATTCAACACTTTATAAACTAAAAAAACATTAAGTATGTACAATTTAAGTCCATAAAAAATTATTAAGATTTTTCTAATGAGCCATGCTTATTCAAATACTTGAATCACAGGAATTCAAATATGTATTTACAGTGAATTTCCATGATAAGCATAATTAGTAGTGCGAGTACAAAATTCAAGTCAACGTCATTAGGTAAATTAATTATTGAGGCCCCATTTATCTTCTGAAAGTACTATTTTTTTGAGAAATATCTCAGATCAATTTTTATAATAGCTTATAATAATCTTGATCATTTTACACTTAAAACCTGATAAAAAGGAGATCAATGATGAATATGTAAAGAATCTTCAAGAAATAAACGGAAATGTAAAAAGTTCTGCTACATCCATTACATATTTTGATACTCCAGTTTTAGACTCGAGAAAGGTCTCGAGAGTTTAGCAAAAACCAAATGTATTAAATATTCATTGCATCATAAAAATTGCCAAAATTAATAATGTTTATTGGTGAAAAAATCTTTAATGATCATAAGTTTCAACTGTTTCACTATTTGTGAAGTTCTATCACACTGCAGGAAGACATTTTGATAAATATCAATTTCACAAGTGGAAATGGTAAGTTTATCAAGCTATAATATTTGTGTTTGAGTAATATAATGGTTAAGTTAGTTTATGCCATAAGAATTCACTCCACCAATATGTGCTCAGCCCATGTTTATTTGATGTTGAAGCTGATATGGAACTTGAGTAATTTTTAAAAGCTCTCTATGTATTTGTCTCCCTGCAATTGAGGCTCATAAACTTAATTAGCTAAATCATCAATATTAATTCAAATGGCAAGCCTATTCACTCCTACTACCTACATTTCTCATTAATAGCATACAAATAATAATAACTATAATGATGAACAAAAACAAGGAATTTTATGGAACTAAATATATGCTATGGCCTTAAGAGGAAGTATGTAGAATTTCTAGAAGACATCCCAATTAAAATAAGCACCTAATGCCCAAGTAAAAGAGAATATATGTGGATATGATGGCATTAGTCGAACGAAAATACTTGAGACTAAGATCTCTAGTTGAATACTAGAAATAGCATAAGAAATTATTGGAGAGTCAAAGAAGCATTAATTAATTAATTAAAGTTTTTTGGGGTGTAATTGACATATGTACCAGTTATTTGCTGATATAAAGCTTTAGATATATTTCAATGCAAAGGTATGTTTAAATTTAGGGAATTTCTAGTGAGATGCAATGCCAGCTGTGGCTGCATTACCATCAAGATCACAATTATTCTAGAAATAAATTGCTTTCATGTTCATAATTTGGCTTGCTATTCATTTCTTAGCCAAGATTATGTAGATTTTAGGTGGTGATTGGTGATCTGGGTGATTCATTTGGCATTTGAACTTTTATGCAGTAAACACATTGGAATTAGTGATTTAAAATTATTCATCGTGACCATAAAAATGTTTTTTGAAAGAACTGTTCCTCCCTTTAATGGGCAAGTTGTCAACCTAATTAATTAAATCTAATGAGAAAAATGTGGGTCATTGCTATAAATCTGAGAAAAATGATCCAGTTTTTCAAAATTGAAGTTTTCTTTCACCATGAAAGTTATTTTTTAGCAGTTTAATTTTTAATCCATTAGCTACTTGACCCAAAAATAACATTTTCAGAATAATTTTTTCTTTACAAATTTAATAAAAGGGAAAAGTTAGACAGCAAAATTTTCATTTTTTCAAATCTCCTCTACCTTCATTGCTCCGGAAGAAATAACATGAACTAAGGGGGCATATGTTATGGTCACATCAGTTCTAACTGGGGCACACTTTAATGGGGGAATAGTGAACCACTAACAAAAATACCCAAGAAGTACAAAAACTAAATGAACACATCAACAGACCAATGACGAGGCCATCATTCACAGAAGCGCAGAGGCTAAACAGTAGACAAAAACATGTGTGAAGAATTGATGCAAACAAACCACCAGACAACACAATACCTTCTATGAAAACTGACGCACTTCCAAATATCTTCCAATACTAGTCTTTATTCAGATTTTTACCCATAAACAGTTTCAAAAGCCAAATGGAAATAAGAGATAGAAAAGGGATTTGCAAAGAAATAACCAGTGAAGAGCAAAGCGGCAATCAAACTATGGCGTTAGAATTAAATCATAATGATAACATATTCTAGGCCAATCAATATAGCAATTATTTTCAGAGTTTTTTTTACAGTCTGTAAAACTATATTGCAATGCTACCACTAGAAGGCCTCCAAAAATCTATGGGAAATAATAAGAGAGCTGAGGTCTCTGTACTTGGAAATCATTGTTTCAGTACTAATAGTGGCATTAGTTAAATCTCTTCATTGCAATAAATAACCTGGATGCAATGGTATAAATAGTTAATTTTTGAAATTGGAAATTGATTGTGTTGCACTGGCATTTCCTCACAACTCAAGTAAATAAATGCAATTAATTTAGATATGTGCATTAGGAAAATATTTACTCATACAGAGGTATTCAACATACTATACTTTAAATTTAACTGAAACATAAGTGGAAAAATACTGGAATTAGCTTTGAACACTATTCATCAACGAGTTCTCAAAAATATTCTTTTTAATATGATACTTAAAAATATGTATACATATTACCCAAAAAAATAAACTTATTTAATAATTGTAGCACTATGATAGCCTTTCGGTTGAATGCTGATTGAATATAATTTTTGGCATAATGATGCACAACAAACGTAACTACTCTGCATTACACACATGGCAAAATGCCAATGCATTTCCCCTTGGATGTTGGCTCGTCTTAATCATCTCAGAAACCAACTAAACCTTAAATTTTCTCCTTAGTGCTATTCTCATACTTCATGCCATATCTATGAAGTGGATATAACAACAATTATATGTGATACATAGGTACCTCTATTTGACTAACAAAACTACTCCAAGCAACTCTATGAACGAGTAAATTTTTTGAGAACTTGATTTTTTCGATTTCTTTTTGCATTTTTATGTTCCTGCGCTGATTATCACAAATGTTGACCCACACTTCCAAGAAACCCATCTTAAACATTTTTCTAGGCTCCAATTTCACATATAGTTCCATGGAAGACATTTGTCTTCCTTGGTGCTGGACAGGCTACTGAAATCTAACCCGTGTTTGACTTCGGATTTGTAATCATGTGTGCGATCAATTAATGAACAACTGTGCCTTACTTCAGGATTGTAAATATATAATTTAGTGGTGCAAAAGCATTGCCTGTCAGAATTATAATTACCTATTTATTAAGGATTACATTGTGCTCAGGAGAAGAAAATGGTAGCTAAACTTCTTCAAGTGGGCCTTTGCTCAGGGACTTGGGAATCATTAACCCTTGTTAATAAGTAAAATGAATTGTGTAATTACAACACATGATGAATCACAATTAATTCCACTAGGGTTGCTATCCAAAAAGCATTTTTCTCACACTTTTTAGATAGCAGCCTAAGTTCCAATTATACCCTCATAAAAGTGTATAGATACTCTTCCAAGCAGAATATCCCTGAGGCCCAGGTTTGGGACCAATTGGGTATAGGCACCCACAGCAAAGTGGAAGAGAACAGTGCCACAAAATGCTCCACACCCAGCAGACCTCAAAAGCTACCTCAGGGTATGGCTACTACTATGAATATACAAGCTAGTTTCAGCCAGTTTTGACTCTACATAGAGGAAAACAAAACCACCATTACCGAATTAAATGATATTGCTAAGGAACTGGTTTTAAACTTACGCATCTTGTTTGAAGTGCCAAAATCCCATCCCAGCCAAGTGCCATTTCTTTTATTTTGAAAATACGTTCCACTTATACATTTTGCAGAATTTTTTTCCATTTATTTGAAAGTGATCTGCTCAACTGATTTGCGACTTAGGTACTTTTAGCCAACAATTGTTTGCACTGTAACGTTGTGTAAAACATAGTTACAGAAGAGAAGTGAAAATAAGTGTGCCTATATATATATTCTAGAGAATTTTGAATTTATAAACATTATATGTATTTTGAAAACATCCGAGTGCTGCTTCAATGCATGTATTCTACAATACATATTTAAAGAAATAAATGTTGTATTGAACTTGTTTCATTTTGGTCTTTACAATTTATTATTTTAAACATGATTTGAGATCACTTTAATTGTGGGTACCTATGCTGGATTTAGAGGGTTAACTTGTATTTGCGATGAAAAAATGGAACACCTTCACTAAAAAGAGAACCCTGTTTACTCCCAACTCTTTATTCCATGTAACTGTTATTTAGAGACTTGTTCACAAGAGTTTTAATGAGTGGGAATACGTAACAAACTCCATTAAGGCATTGATACCCCTAAATTGTGAAATGGGAAAACTCAACTAAGGTTTCAGTAGAAGCAGAAGTTTAGAAAAAGAATTTGCAGAAAATTTACATCATCGTTAAGAATATATTTTGTACACATTAGTACTCACTGGTGAATTACACCATAGATAAAATAGAAGTGTGGTTACTGAATTATTTCTGATTGACGGCTAACCTCTACTATACTCTAAAATTACTATTTCAAAAAGGAACCATTTCTTTCGATAGGTCATGGGCAGAGGGAATGCATGTGGCTTATCTGGTCCAGGTAGAGTACGTGTATTACAGAGCATAAGGAGAATGTTAAGTCTAAAACTTTGAAATCATTTGATCTACCTGATGGAACCTGACAAACTTGAAAAGTGGGTATGCTGGGAATGTAAAACGTATTGATAACAATGAATATCTCCTAAAAGACAAAATATAAGACAGTTGAACTTACAGCCATCTGCATGCAGAAGTGGAGGCCCCCTGCAGCAAGGCACCAAACAAAGCTACAGTCTACCCCTGTAGAGATATTCACATATGCATATCTTTCAATCGCAGTTCACTGACCTGCACCCCACAACCCCAATAAACCACAGCAGCATGTGCTCGCACACATGCATGCTTCAAATATCAGTTAGTTCTCGCAAGTGTAGCATGAATGAATAGGAAAATGAAGGAAAGTTTACTGGTTGCTGTCATAGGCAGATAAAATTATATTTATAAGGAGCATTGGCAAAGATGGAGCCAGGAAAGAGCAGGATTGTGTAAAATCATTGGCCAGATTGACACCTACTTGCATGTGGCTGTGTGAGTACACATTATTGTAAAATTATTGTATCACTGGGGTATTGGCCATCAGCACTAGTGAATGTGTTTGGGTTTGCATATGATGATACTTTTGTAGGAATCCAGTACACTGTTTTTTTATATTAATCATTTCATTTCAAATTATCTCTTGTGGCTTGTAGGGAGTTGATTTTCCACTAAATTGGATTATTTTGATTTCTGTTACTATGAATGCTATACATTTCTTGAATCGGATCTTAATGCCTCTGCAATTCTTTTGTAATTTTTTAAAAATCTGTGCATATTTACTATTTAATTTTGATTAATCAGGAATAGCAGTGATAAAGAGAATATATGAATTAATAAGGAAGCACATGAAAATATAATTTATAACATTTGTTTCCACCTTGAAATACTATGGCACAATATATCAACGAAAACTGGGCACACACTTGACTTGAAGCTGTGATCTTAATTAAGTCTAGTTCCTTACAATGGTTTTTATTTAGTGGCATATGCATCAAACAAGATGATGCAAAAGGTGCTTCATTTGTGTTCCCTTAGATCAAAATATAAAATATTAAGGTATTAAGGGGGAGGGGGTGCCTGACAGTAGTTATTGGTTTGTGATCAATCTTATGTTCTATTTTGTTGAGTTCAGTCCTGCAAAGCATGATATCAGAAAATGGTCCTTCATCTTACAAGAAAGGACAAAAGCTAATAGTTTAAACACATTTGTCCATTACTCCCTCCTGGTGAACTCCTGTTTCTCATGTCCTTTGTGATGCATTTAAGTTCCTGTAGTAATTCATCCACAGTGTAGTTAACTTCGAGTACAAGTGTGCATGTTGGGCATTTCCTGATGGATGATTAAGAAATGAATGTACGATGTGCGAATGTTGGTTTGGTGTAGAGATGTGAATGGTTGATGCAAGGATGCATATGATTCTTTTTATGGCATAACAACTTTTAAATCATGGTTTTGGATTCACATACATGCGTCAATATAGGGACAGACTGCGGCTCTGCTAAGCAGTTTTCCCAAAAGACCTGAGCTAGCACACACAAATGACTGTTAGTTCAAATTAATCATATTTTATGTTTCTTGCAAGAAATTAATTTATATTTATGAAGCAGGTATGTTTCCTTGAAATCCCAAACTGGGAATGTTAATTCCTTGATTGAAATTGCTCTGTTCAATGCAGGATTTAATAAATATACACACAAGCCAATGAAAAATGAACTTTGCAGATTTTTAAAAATTTTTATAATTTTTAAAAATCTACAAAAAATTATAAAAATAACTTTTATCTATTTCAGTATCATATTTTTAATTTATTCTCACTTTTATCCTTGCAGTTTATTTTTTTATTTTCATTCAATGACTAAATATACTGATTTCATATTGATGAGCAGGATGCCATTTTGTTTATAAATATTTCTCTGCTTAGTGCTTCAATATCTTTCTTCCGTAAGCTAAGGCTTCTGATGATAGCAACATAGGGATGGGAGGTAGAGAATGATATTTCAGCCAACAAACAATGAATGCGCTCCCCTCCCAGTAACAGGGAAGAGGCTGATCAGAGAAGAAATATGGCATAGGCTGTTGTTGAGGCAGAAATTGAGTCATAGCAGTCAGTATGAAGAGGGAAGGTATAAGGTGCTTTTAAGAGAAACTTTACAGCTAAACATATGAGCATTTCACCAATATATTCCCTGTGCCCAGGCTCAGAGGATATTTTCTAATCCTCCATATTTAGAACTTCCTGCAGAATTGCACTACTACTGTAGAGCATGCTCTACAATCAAAGCTTGTTTGTATACATTTGTAACTAAATTCATTGAGAAATTAAAGAAGTTTGCCAAATTTGGAGGACAAGTGGTACATTCAACCATCAAAGTTAGGCAGACCACTCACATTCATCAAACCAGTTTCACTGATTCCTGGTTATGCCCAATAGAATCATGATTGAACTTCAAAATATTTCTATTTGAAATACCATTAAAAAAATTTTCCCACTCCCCTATCCCATATATAGGAGATAAATAGGAGATATTGTACATAGGATTCCACAAAATCCAAAACTAATGCCCATAAAAAAAGGCAAATAGATCATTAAACTTTAAGCGCCGGATTTAAATTCCCAATGGTCGACCTTCACTGCTGGATTTAATTTC
>LYUA01002347.1:30242-41830 GCA_002093875.1 Calopteryx splendens | reverse complement strand
GATGTAAACAGAAGGAAATGTAAGTACTCTCATAGCAAGAAATAATGGTCTGCCAGGGGTACTAAAAGCCTGATGTATTTCTTTAATTGCCTGCTTTTGTAACGAAAATATTTCCTACAAACATTAGTAGGTACTTAGATATTTCTTTATATTTGAATGCACTGATTTGCAGATCATACATTATGTTGTGTTGACCAGATATTATAGTTAAATAGCTTCATATATTGCCTCTATTACCATGGTACTAATTGTATTTAACAACATACTACCTTAAATGTTACAGAATATGCTCTCATTTCTTCTTATTTTTATATATTTTTTTCAAAAATGTACTTTTCAAAATAAGTATACTGTTCAAAATTTGCACAATTTCATATTTTGTCTTCAACTATAGCATTTTTTAGGTAGCATTTGGTATAGACAAACATTTGAAAATTCACTTCAACATTTGGTATAGACAAACTGGTTTTGATTAATATTCTGTTGCAAAAATTCTTCCAGGATAGCTTCCCAAAAAACAAATCAAGGACTTTCTGAAATATATTTAGCCAAATGCTTTACATAAACTTGATCTAAACATTCCACAATTTTGTCTTGTGTAAATGCCTCCAATGCCATTTGCTTGCATCAGTTTTATACAATTATTCTTTTGCTAAACCTTATTCTATATTCATTGGCCTGCAGAGATTTCCTGGTGTTCATATTTGAAAAAAAGTAAAACAATGTTATTTACATGCTTAGAACTTATCACCTAAGTATATATTTGGGATCCTATGGTCAACGGGGGCAATGAAACTGGGCCATGTAATATGAGACCACACTAAAATGAGTCCCTTAACATGCACCCATTCATATTTTGTGATAGGCCACCTAAAAAACAGCTGTATTTTTTGGCAGTGTGATAGCAAAATATTCAGTTACCTATTAATTCTCTCATAATTCAACTACCAATTTTTTTATGTAGGAATTAAGCCAAAATGGTTAATTTTTAAGGCACAGTCAATGTAGGTCACAGTTTATTGGCATTTGATGATTCCAGGGACTTAGCTCTGCTATACTCATAAGCCCAACCTAATACAAAACTAAATATCTTAGAGGCCCACACAGTAATAAAAAAATATTCAGCTGAACATACTCTCTACCTCCTTTCATGCTGTCCAAAATTTCCTCCCTGTACTTCACTTGCCCAATATTCTCCCCTCTATCACAATCTTCAGCATCCCTTTGCTTCATAATATCTCCTGTGTCCACTTTTTCTCCCTTTGAATTTCTCCTGACAACTTTCTGTCTTCCACTGGCATGCCTAGCACTACTTCATTTGTTTTCATTTCCATCTATTTTATTTTTTCCATTCTTATTCAAACCCATGTCCTAAGAGTCTCCAGTTAATGCTTATCCTTTTTCCTCAATGGCTCAACCATACAAAAACTATGCTTCATGTAAAAGTTTTCAATTACGTTTTCTTTGAATCTTTACTTAAGGTCCGAGATGTCAACTCTATCCTCAATAGAAACTCTCTGAGTCTAAAAATGCTCTAACCCATATAAAATGTTCACTTATCTTTCTTTATAAATTTACTTATGTGGCTTTTCTCTTAAGAGTATTATCTCCATTCCCTCTTTGTATAAGCTTCTTTACTTAATGCAATTCTTCTTTTAATCGGCCTACTATTTTGCCCATTTTCATTAAAAACACTTTGCTAATAAGCAAAGTGTTCTGCCCCTTCTAAATTATCCTTTCCAACTTCAAACATTAACAGTTAGGTACAGGAATTTGGTATGCTTCAATAGATATGAAAGGTGGGTATGCTAATGAGAAAACTATACATACTAGGCACAGATAGAAATGGTACAGTTATTACCACATTTCTCATTTCAGATAAATTTTAGTGGTAAATGGTGATTTCTTTTTGAAAATAATTTATTTTCACCATCCATTTGATGAATTGGTTCTTGTTCTTAATTTTTAATTATATTTGAAGATGCTGCCTTATAGTTGTAATGAAATTCAAAATTAATAATAATATCAGTCAATTCAACGTCTTTGATTTTTCAAGCTTCAATTTCTGAAATCTGTCTCTAAAATGAATTGCTTTATAGAAAAAATACAATAAAAAATAATGCATTAATTAGAGACTGTTAGTATGTTGTATATCCCCAAAATGAACCTCAGACCAATGATTATTAGCGGCAGTTGAGGGGAATGGACCTTTGGATAATTGAAAATTATGGATAAATGGATACATATAAATTTCCAGGCTATATGTACCCTTATTTTCAGTGGTATGCAGTGCAAAAGTCTTGCATGTATGTTTACTTTTTTTATAGTATTTTTTTCACTATTTCCTTGATCCATAATTTATTCTATTTACCCTTCCAAAAATGTTCACATGGTTACACAAATAATCTACTGCTTGTCGATTACCTGTAGTTATTACACTTCATAATAATACATGAAAGTTAATGGTAAAGGTTTATACACAGGCAATATTGTCAGTTGCAAAATTCATGCCAATACCATTTCTCTACCTTATAGGTACTTAAATCTAGCTGTATTTGTTTTAAGGTACGCACTAGTCTTAATAGTGCTACTAGCTTTCTCACTCCCTAAGTGGATAATCAATGGAGAACAAGGTAGAAGAGATGTTGTTCCTCCAGCTTTGATGGACCATGGTATACCATCCACTGTGAGATGGCCTGTCAGAAGTCCCAGCCCCTAATCCTCACTACCATGACTCTCTCCCCTCCCAAAGAGCTAACAAATCAAGGTCATCAGCCTCCCATATTCTATTTGATGCAGCTAACATCTTTCTACATGTTCACACACCATATCATGCTTATGTAATGAATATTCAATGAATGTTTTCCAAATAAGTTTTTGGCTATTTTATGCACTGACTCTCTTTTATCTCAAATCATTCTGAAGTGAACATAAGTAAGGTTGCTCAAATATTGATTGAATCAGCATATGCAGTTACTCAATAGGGTCATAATAACATGGATCAATGCTTTGGAAGACTCATCTTCTTTGATGACTTTGAAGACTTCTTCTCCTTGTGTGTAATTTTGCATTTATAAGTGAAATAGTTAAATATTAGGTCATCTTGGGTTAGTCAGAAAACAATTCTCTGGTGAATTAAATGCCATTTGCTACTAGCATATCAGTAGGGGGGAATGGGAGTGGATGGGAGAAGAAGGGATGCCTCTTATACCTTACTAATAATGGATTACATAGTAGAAAACATATCAGAATATCATTAATAATCGGTCTTGTGGAGGCTTAAAGATTGTAAATTACCAGGAGAATCTTAAAAAAAATGCATACACATTGGTGGAAAACTTAAAAAAAGACCTGGAAATTTACTCTGTAGGTCTGGAAAGTCCTGTAAACGTCTGAGATTTTTTTGGTCTGATCCTTTATCATCTAAAATACTCAGTGAACATCCACAGTAATCAACCCAAAGGATGTTCTGTGAACATCATGACAAATAAATCAACATCCACTTAGCTGTGCAAGAATGCGTGAATAATTACAAACACTCCATATAAATCATATTCTAATGCCACACACCATATAGTTTCTTAAAACAGTGGTTTATTTGTGACTCATTACCTTGAATTCCAATGTGTAGGTACCTAGTTTCACTTTGGAATTATTTAAGGATCAATCTTAGATATTTTAAGCTAATTTTTAACTTCAAAACTAGAGCCTCACACCATGGTAAATATACTCTGTGCATGTACTTCGAATTAAAGAAATTAAGCACCTGTGTTTAAATGGTAATTCAATGAGTTAACATAAAAAATAATATTTAAATTGGTGGTGGATAATCAGACCCTTGCATATGCTCTGCTCTATTGTGTTACTCCCACATTTAGCCTCATACTTTCCCTTGTCTTTTTTCTGTTTCGGCATCTACATCCTCTTCCCCTCTCAACTTTTCTCTCTCACTATCACCTGTTCTGCACATGCTCTGTGCCCACCTCTGATATAGATGGATCATGAGATACCGAGAATCTGCCATAACTTTTTGTGTTGCTTTAGGACCTACCTTTAGGATGAAATTGCAGTTAAAAGGGAAAGTACCATCTGCTATTAGAAAGTGAGAAATTTTTTCTGTAGATTCAAAATTGGAGGGTGAATTCACAATGAGGAATAGATGACCACTACTTTTATGTGTCAACATACCTATAATTTTAGAATTTGAAAGAAAAATTAAATGATCTGTTGGTGCCCGTCATAGTTATTTTACTGATCATAAAATGTCCTTATGAGAAAAATGTGTCTTACTGCCTTTGAAACCTCTATATAATCTATTCATCATACTAAATAAGATCTCTTTATCAGCATGATTGATCAAGTTATTCCAAAAATATTGGCAAACATCTTAAGAAAATACTACTTAGGATTTATACCACAAATTGTATTGGCAAATCTTGAATTTTTTGGAACAATTAAAAATGAACTGACCTATCAGAGGCATATTATGCAGTATAGCCCAGTCACTTCTTTTGAAGCAAGCAGAAGAATGCCTACCTTGCTCTTTTTGCTAATGGTACACATATTCTCTGAATGCCAAGGACATATGATACTTTGTAACAGACATTTTTCTGCCCAATCTCTGTTGAAGTAGTTGGTTAACTTCCTTTTAACATTAACTCAATGCACTTATCTGAATGAAAAAGTGCAGGTAAGATTACACCACGCATAGGATGACAATAGTTCTGTCATTAATAATTTTCTCATGTATTTTGATCATTAAGGGAAACTGTTTTGTAACCCCCTGATTTTGACTATAGAATTAGCACACTAATTTTGTCACATGTCTGTCCAACCATTCTAAACATTACACTTTCCATTATCTGTGATTTAAAAAATGTAATTACAATTGGCTCAAAATGGACTTTTTGCCTAATTCAATCAGTTGGATCAGAAAAAGCGGAGTAGTTAATTCACCAATTTGGCTTAGCACATGCTTTTGGAGTAGGCCTTAGAAATGTAGACTAATTCTCATTAGCAGTTACATCTGTAGTAATTAATATCATGGGCATTAACATAATGTGATTTTTTCAATGTGAAAGAATATGATTGTGGAGTTAAAAAAAATTATTTTTCAATATTTTAATGCTAAATTGTACTAAATGTCACAAGACTGAAAATTTGAAGAAAATGTTTTCAGAGTGCAGTTTATCAATTTGATAATGCTTGATTTATCTAAAGAACAGCTCTTAGGATCAAGATGACCCCAAGCATCATTTTTGGACACTTGATGTTACCTATGTGTTGAAATGGTAGGTAGGCTGTTTGTATTTAGACCTCCCAAAGAAGTTTTGCTCTTGTTGAATTTCTTCATTTTTTGACATCATTACCTGATTTATTGAATGACTGGGCATATACTAACCCCCAAAAATTGTCTCATACACTCCCAAGTTTGCTCTGGGAACTCTATGCTGCAAAGAATAACAGCCCTTAGGAGAAGTAGGATCTTTGGATTTATTGATCTGAATTGATTTTTTGAAATCAAAACAAATGGTTAACCAAACAGTTCGCAAACAATGATAAATATAAAACATTATTTTGTATAATATACCTACTTAGTATTTAACTGTCCATTTTAATTTGTAGAATAGAATTGCACAAGTTCCTGAGGGTTAACACCCTTTTATTTGCTAATTGTTTCAAAAATGGATTATCGAATAGCTGTTTTAAAAATGCTTACCTGTTACATTTATTACTATACACTCAATCCTTGAGAACATAGTGAAATGAGTTTACTTTCAGGGAATGTAAAGTTTGGATTTTATATCACTTACAGAAAGATTGTTCAATGGGTGCAATTGCCCCTGCTTATATGTTGACATTACTTCCAATAGTTGGTGCTGGTGAGAAAGGGATCTTGACATCTTGTGATTATCACTTTGCCCTGGATAATGTGATGTGTGTTATAAAATGAATACATGTATGTAATGATAAATTAAGACTGTAAATTGTTTTTAGTCCTGGATGCCATTGCTTCATGGAATTATTGTAGACATTTCCTAGATATGTGAAGCAAGTTGAAAGTTGATCAATCAGTTGTGGCCTACTCATAAATTTGAATAAATGAATTGCTACTTGTCGACTGTTCATGGGTAAGAGGGATGATAACGTAAAATTTATTTACATTTGTTTGGTGTTGATGTGAGAATTATGAGTTTTTGTAAGAGATCCAGTTTTTACATGAGAAGTGTCAGTGAGGATCGGTGTTCTTTGTATGTAGACTTATTAGGTGTTGAAGGTATTTGTGTGAATATATTTTATTGTATGCTTGCATCATCTTTCCAGTTTTGTCAATAGGTTTACCTTATTTGATTGCTCACTCTTGACTGTTGTTTTTTGGGTGAGGAAAACATATCTTTCCACCATTTGCATGATTCAGTATTTGTACAATATGGTTAATAAAATTTAAGTGTCAACTGTTTTTCATAAAATCTATAATTTCTGTCTCTGAACTAAAAAACCTAATTATACCTACTCTAGGCCTATCTTATTTTAATGCCCACAATTAAAATTTGCTTATGTGCCACACTAGGGGAAAAGGATGGAGCTATGCATTCAATATTACTACTTACATAGTAAAGATAATGTTAATCATGCTTTCGGATTGACTTATATTAGCCGCTTGCCAATTGAGAATCATATGAAACTGATTTTGGTCAGGCAGTTTCCTTGAATTTTGAACTTGAAACCAGCTCTTATTTATCCATTCTTTTTCACTGTTTGATAAGATATTTCTCTTCATGAGGGTTGATGGAGATTACAGTTCAAAATCTAAATTAGCTAAATCCTTAACTTTTAATAGAGGAAATGTAGAGTGTTGAAATATTTGAAATGGTGGGTCAACATTTTTTAACCTTTTTTTAACTTTGTCATCCATCAAACTAATTAGATTATTTTTGCTAATAACATTTCAACTGTCAAATTGCCTATAGAAAAATCAACGTAAAATTTAGTGATCTAAGCATTTGAATTTTTATAATTATGGCATATGATTTGTCCCAGAAAATGGTTTAATTCAATTGACCAATAGAAGTTACATCTTCAGATACTTGTATCATCCTCTTCTTGGATTGGTGTATAATTAGGACTTCCATCATGACGTGTGCCTCTTGACAATTGTGCATTAGGTGGTTGGATGGGGCTTTGCTTTAATTTCCATTCAACACATATTTCATTTCAATTCCTTTGCCATTCCCTTTGCTTTGAGAGTGACAGGCAGACAGTGACACTTCTCTTGTTTTGAGAGGGCGCCTGTGTTGTGGTTGTGAACAGCATATGGGGGGTGGAGGTGGCACAAGAGTGACAAGACAATGAGTCTTCCTCCCTTGCCGACATAATTGCTGACATCTTATCTGCAGGGTAAACTGCATTACTTTTTCCTAAATAACTTTTTTACTGCTTATGTTTTCCTTGCTTTTTTGATGAATGGATTTTTTTTTATTTCTACATATCATATAAGCATGCAGAAATATTTCATATTTGAATATAAATTGGTATATATATTGTTTATCCTTGTATCTTTAATGGGAATTTTGATGTGTTACTTGTTTTTTATATTCTAAATTATTTCTGTACCAAAAGATGATAGCTCCTTTGGTTTAAGGTTTCAATGTAATTGTATTTTTTCCTAATTCTTATTTTGGCATTTTTCATTCCAAATTGTGTTTTTTAATTTTTTGCATTCTCATTTTGGAATCCTTAAGTTTCAGTCACTTAGACTGCATGTCATGCTTAGTTTGTTGTTGTTACCATGATAAAAATTTCTCATTGGTTTTTTGAATGAAAGCTTAAGGAACACAGATAAAAGATTAAATTGAGCAGTTTCTAATTGCTGTGCCTGATGGAAAGAATTGAGCATGCTTGACCACTGAGATCATCAAAATAGATTTATGGTCTCACGTTAAAAATTTTCGCAGTGAATCATTTTTGATGAAGAGATTTAAATTCTTCATTCAGTTCACTGCCGTTCCTTTTTCAAACCCCTCGTGAATATGCATTATGCAGTTGTTTCAGCCAAAGCAGTTGCAACAATAATAACCCCGCATACTTTCAGAATGCTCTGGGGGACTTGTGCTGCATGCAGGGAAGTGTGAGTCACCATGCCCCCAACAGAAGTTCTACGCTAACCCCGTGTGCCTGCCCTGCCACTACTCGTGCAAGTCTTGCTCTGGCCCCAACGACTACGAGTGCACCGAATGCTTCGAAGATGCCACCCCCTCGCTCTATCACGCTCCTTTCAATCAGACGGCCGTCACCATGTCATTCCGATGCATCCCGTCGGATGTGTTCCAAGCCCTAACCTCGGAGCGTTGGTCCTTCTGGCTCTTCATCGTCTTCCTGTGCTGCGCGGCTCTGGCCTCATTCATCCTTGCGCTGCTGTGCTGCCAGAGGTGCTGCTCTGGGGGTCGTTCGCAGGTGGAAGGGCACGTGTATGAGAAGTTGCACCCAGAGGAGGTGCGCATTGGGGGGAAGGTGAGGTAGGCCACGCAGCGGTGGGCAGGGGGGATGCCACGTGACGCACTCGCAAGCTCGCCATTCCCCTCGGTGCATTTTCAATTGACTCAGGAACTGACTCTCAAATGCCCCCATTGTGGTGTGCATGCCAATTGGAGCAGAGTCGGAAAAAAAATAAAATGTGATAAACAGCTCCTAGGTTTTTTTTATAATGGCGGGGGATGGGTGATGGGAGTGCTTAGTTCTTTGTTTCTATGGTGATTGGACCAAATGGCTATGTTTTGTGATACCCTTTAATCCTGGCTTGGGTGTCAGAAAGGAACAATTTGATTTCCTTTGATCGTGGCACATTCACCACAAGGAAAGAATGTGTCCAAGTTGAGCTCAGTTTCTATTAAAGGGTATTTTAGTCACGTTGCCAACTTGTATGAGACTGAAAGAGAAGTTGCAACTTGAGTCAAAACTATGGCATCAGTGCACACAGGTGAAAGTGAGTCTTTGGCCAAGAAGGCTTAGTCCTGGCTGCCTCCTTCGATCTGCAGGAACATTCTTTCATCATGGCAGCTGTGGGCAGCTTTTTTTATTGTTTACTCTCAGATTTTGTTTTTATTTTTCTCAATATTTTGCTCTGGGATTGAGTTTGAGACTGCATTGTGGCCTTTATTATTATTCAATCTGTATCAGACAAAGACCTTCCACTCTAGTTCCTAATTTAATTCTGTCTGATTCTGAGTGAAAAATATTGAGACTGTTGTAGGCAATCATGTTATTTTAATTTCTTCCTTCCCAACAACCGAGTGAGCCTGGTTGTTTTTAGAAGCTTGGAATAAGGAAGCATAGTCCAGTGGTCAGCAGCCTATCACCTGCTGGCTGGATTCATCCCCATGGGAGTTATATCCAGCACACTGAGATTTGGATGATACCCATTGAATTTCTAGAATAATAATATATTTTTAAATCATAGCAGGCTGATTACATGTCGGTCACTATTCAAACTCTCCAAAATAATTTTCTTCACCCTTGGCTTTCTCCTTTTTCTTGGCATGTTTACTACTGTGTTTTTGGTTTAAAATTGTCACATTTTTTTATTATCCTATTCTACTCAACACCCAATTCTTCCAGTTGGCTAAAAAAATTAACTTAGTTTGGGTTGGATATTTACCTTATTCTTGGATTTTATATATTTTTGAGCATTAAGAACATTAATATAGGTTACTGTTGGTGGTTTTATAATTATAAATCACTACAAAGTGAAAAAACCTAAGCACAACAAGTGATAATATAATGAAAGAGTTCTGACTTACTGGACCGTGATTAAATTGTACATCACACCATTAAATCTCATTAATTCTAAGTGGAAGGCACCAGATTTTTTATCAGAATTTGAATTACAAAAATATCACTTGCCTTTTTGCTTATGAGCTGATGCCAATTCCTGATGATCATGTGACCACATTATTAATACACTTCTTCCTTCTCATTTCCTCCCATCACCAAATGTTCCACATCTGCTGTCATCCAACATTTTTGATCCTCTATTCTCAGCTTTCCTCCCGAGGAAATGCCAAATTCCTGAGCTCTTTTCCAATTTTTCAGCCCACTAATGGTGACTCTATTTTATAAGTCCTTTGTCCTATATGCAGCAACTATAGTCATTGTGGCCCCAAAATATTTTTTAATTTTTTACTCATTTTGCTTGGGTAACCACACAAGATAAATCCAAGTCACTGGTTGCCCTTGTATTTTGGATTATTTATAAAGAATCCTTTCCTGTAGTTTCAAACACATCTTTCTTACTTTTCTTTGGGGTAGGTACTGTCGAGAAAGCCAAAATTGGGATTTGGTGTTGGTAATTGACTCTTTGACTTCTTTCTTCCATTCTATGCTCTACTTTTATGCATGCTCTTTTTTCCATAGAATTGTAACATTCCTTATCTTTAGAGTCTCTTTGGCCTCTATCACCCTGGACTTTTTCAGTATATCCCTTCTCATCAACACATTTACTCCTCTCATATATGCATGCATTTATTAATTTGACTCTTGTTTATTACTAGTACATCCAATCCACATTCCGTTATAACCCTCTCATTTTTCACTCTGGACTTTTCAACACAAAAGCTCCTCAGCAAAAGTTATATATTTTTAACACTGTTTCCTCTTGGTGAAAGAAATTATTGATCCCTGTTTATTGTGCCATTTTCCCTCTACCAGCATGGTATCTGTCCATGTACATCAAAGCACCTCGTGCCTTACATTTTTGAGTCTCTATATTGTGGCGATCTAATGAAACCTTGGTTCTCCCCAACCCACTTCAGTGATGCCATTGAGATGCCTCCTCTGAGCAAGTGAATATCATACTCATCTCCTTGTAGTGCTACATTCACTTCCTTAGCATGCAGACAAATTCCATGAAACATACTCACAAAGCAGCTGGAAGTGATTTTTGAAATGTACCGAATTGTTAATACTAGAAGCATCAAGTAATCAATTATTGTATATATGGGTACTGTATTTGTATAAGGTTTTGGGTTCTAATATTCTGTACATAAGGCAATGGTGGTAAATAAAATATTTTTTCATTGAAAGAAATACATAATGGTACTTTTGCTCTATTTATGTTTGTCAATCTGTTGTAAATGTGATTACCTAGGAATTCTGTTTTAGTCTGTAATGCATGCTTTGATTCAGAGGACTCTTACTAAAGATTCTACTGAAACAAGAAAAACAGTCAATCAGAATATAGTTACTAGTTCTTCAATCTTATTAGATTTAATTAACATTTTAACGTACTAAATTGTTTAAATATTGCTTCCTTTAATATTAAAGATAATTTGTGCTCTAAATCCTTATTCATTGGTTTTATACGTAAAAGTGAGATGGCTAAAGTATTTTTAATTTCATCTAACTCAGATAAAATTAATGAAGGTGTGTTAATCATACAAATTGATCCTCAATTGAAGATTTATTGGCAAAATAGAATTTTATGGTTAAAGAGTTACCTATGTATATATTAGAGATGGGTCTGAAGTTTTATTTTCGAGAGCACTCCTCTCTTACACTTTGGGTTACACACTGATCTCCGTCACATGTTCCAT